>JABCKU010008209.1:0-38081 GCA_018221655.1 Myochromella boudieri
GTAAACTGGTCATCGTGGAAACTGTGGAGTGTGCGACGGATCATGCACGCTCGGAATCGGAATCCGGAATTCCAACACGGACCCTATCCACTTTCTGCGGTCACCGAACCGTAGCGAGCTTAGAGTGTTTAGACAGTAGCCCTCTCACGATCCGCAATATTATCTGAGAAGTAAGCCTTGACTGGAAACTTGCTTGAAATATTAAAAGTGGTACAAGTTGCCATCGTAACGGCTGTGACTAGTCACAAAGGTTCACCATCCAAGTTATCGACAAGACCTATTTCAGCACATCCAGCTCAAAGTTATTAGGGGCAATGATGGGAGAAGACGAATCGATCCACTGTTATCGAGTAAGTGTATCTAGTATGTGACTTAATAATTTGCTTATTGTGTTCTAGGTACGGAGGATGCAGAGAGATAAACTTGAAGTCACGATTAATGCTCAGGCTGCCAGTGATGGCCATGGGATTGCAGATCTCGGATTGACGGAAGGTGCGTGTACAGCTTGTAATAAGTACAAGGCTAGGCCAGAGTACTAGAATCAGGAACAATAGACAAAGGCTCCCCAATAAATTGTCTTCCTGTTGAAATTATGGCGAAGATTTTTGCAGACCTGTTTCACAGCGTGCAGTCAACCTCAAGGATGTCAAGCTACCCCATTGAGATAGTAATATCCCGAGTTTGCTGGCACTGGCGTTCTGTAGCTCTTGGAGAACCAATTCTCTGGACGAAGCCCCTCATATCACCCCATAGGCCAACGGGCTCGCTTCCTGCATATTTGGAGAGGTCAAAGGCTCTCTCGCTCTCCGTTGTACTCGACCTTCGTTACGATGGCAATCGACTCTTGTTTATCTGGCCTAAAATTGTGGAGCATATTTCACGGTGGCGACGTTTGCGCATCATCAGCTTTTCGACTCGAAACATACATGCGGCTCTTGATATTCTGGAGAATCACTTCGCGCCTCTTCTAGAAGTCTTCAAAGTCTGCCTTCACTGGCATGATTCCGATTATCATGAAGACCCTGAATTGAACAAAAGGCATTTCATATTTCGTGCAGGCACTCCTCGCCTAAGAGTCCTCTATATCAAAGCTCTCAAATGCCCGAATCACTGGCCTCCACTATCCAGTATAACAACGCTGTATATCCACGATGTTGAAAGATCGTGGGAGTGGGACGAGGATTTGGAACCGTTGTTATCGAGCCTTACTTCTCTCACAAATCTCGCGATATATCGAGACCCTCTGGCATCATATATTGGCGTTCAGAGCGCAATGCTGGTCCTTCCCACTCTGCGTTCCTTGCGCTTACACTATCACGAGGATGATGAATCTTTTGATGACCTGTTAGAACATATCTCTATGCCTGGCTTGAAGTCATTGTGTCTGGCCGACGCCTTCAAAGGTGACCTCGAATATCTGCTACAGAGTATGGAGAGAAAAGATGGAATCATCTTTCCAGAACTCGAATCACTTGTCATCGACAGATGCGACTTCTCTCTGAGTGCCATTCAAAATCTTGCCAGGGATTTGCCATCGGTGAAGTACTTGACGTCCATAGCGTCAATCATTCCGGCTTTAGATTCAGAAATATTATGCAGATTCAACCACTTCTGGCCTGACCTAGAAAAGGTCTACCTGGTCGATATTCCGAAGCGCACGGAGGCAGAGGATAGGTCTATCAAGGAATTACTGGACCATGACTTCTCAGGCGAAGTAGGGGGACACGCCCCCAAGATATATGTAGCAAGTGCTAAGACCCTCGAAATGTCCCGTAATACCCACTTCATGGACTTCCCTCTCGGATTCCCAGGTTGGGAGGAGCTCTGAAATCAATAGCATTATGCTTGCTTACCGGCTGGAGGTCCCCTCGCGTACCTACTTTCGTAGTTTTACTGCTAAGCTAATCTGCGCTAGTTCAACCAAACGAATAAATGGAATTTGAGCGCGTCTTGCTATGCAATCCCATATATAAATTGCATGTAAAGGTTGAATTTTTGTGTATATTCTGCATTGTTAAATCAATGACCAGTCCCAGCTGCGGTTGTGTGAGCCACTACAACGTAGTATACTAACTAATTGCCGTCATTCTAAATTATTTATTAGTAAATGTGCGGTAAGGCATCTCAGAAAAGAGAGACTCAGCGTCGTATATTTGGTATCATGGGGAATGGTGTCCAGGTCGTGTAGTAATGATGAAAACAAGTCATCTACAAAATCGAGTGAAATACGGCATCAACATCCTTGAACAGCTCGCGCAGTACGGTCATGGGCGAGTGCGCTGGACAGTAATAAGTGTGACATAGTCCAATAGACACAGAACAGAGCTTTGAAGAGCACATTTAAACTGAGATTTGCTTGAGGTATGTGGCGGTGTGAGGTATCGTTATGGCACCGCTTCCTTAGTGTAGCAGGTTGTGTAACGGTGATATATTTGACGACAACTTCTGGGCTTATTCGCTGAATGTGCAAGATAGACCTTAGCCGCGTGAATGAGGTTTTCATGATCAGGGCTGATATCTCGGACGATCCGGGGACAGAGGAGATGAATTTGAGCCATTTTCTGTGGAAGTTCATGGTTCACTGAATGGAGGATTGAGTTATGGAATGGTTAGAAGAATTGGCAGTAAAGGAAATAGGAGCGGCACCGGAGATTCGGCACCGCCCGTGCTATTGAGGTGTGTTTGGAAACCAAGCCAATGAACTCGAGGTCCACTTTCTCGTCAGATTTCGTCTTTCATCGTAACCACTGTGGCTAGCTGCACATGGGTCTAAAGTTTCAAGCTTCAAATGTGGCCTCACGAAATATACCGTGTATTTCTATGTATCGCACCAAATACGGTCCAGGTGCGCTCTGAAGCCAGTCATTGCTTGGTCATTGTCTGCCAAACTACTGACCGAACAGGTTGAAGGGAATACTTATAACAGGGACGCGTTCTGCTTCATAATTCTGATGTCCTCATTAAAACCGTGTTAAAGTTACCCAAGGGTCGGGGCGGGACGGGAAATTCGATGCGCCCCACGTACCTCCTAACTGTACTCGCACCACTTTCTCTGTCCGACCCTCGCGCGAATTGACGATATACACCACTCTTTCACGAAAACAAACCCTACGCGGTCGCTCTATTCCTCCATCACGGTCATACATTGTGATTTGCGTTATTCTTTGCTCAAGAGCTAGAATCTATCACCCGCATAGACTATTGAAGATTGCCTATACGCATCAAGTCCGAACTTCTGCTTCAAACTCTGTCCGTTGTATGCGCTTTCTCATTGCCGACGCTGAACGTGGGTACGGTGGTACCGTCATAAGTACCAAAGTACTGTGTAATACTCAGTTCCTCACCAAGCGTTTAACGGGTAAATGTTCTCTATCAGTCATCAGAAAGCGTCTATATTTTTCATCCATAACTCGCATAGTGGTAATGTTACGAGCCCTGCCCAATGTCTTTTTATGTCTTTCAAAGAAGATTAGTATGTTGTTGGCTGTTTGTCCTTCTCATTGATATTTTAGTGTTTTCCACCAATGTTCACTCCCAAACCCTATGAACGGAAAAACCCAAATAACGGGCGTCATACGAATCCCTGTCAAGTAAGATACAATTTCTCGCTCACCATTCACGCTCATCGCTCCCAGAGGAAAACGACCAGGGAGGCGCCGCTTGACGCGGGCAGAACGATCAATAATCCGCATTCTCTCCCAGTACAATTGCACAAAAGTGGATATTGCCGGCCGTATTGGTTGCACCTACCAGACAGTCAGCAACGTCATCAACGGTCCTAGCGGTGCTGGAGATGAAGGAGATGACTGGGAACATGTCGATGCTGAATTCAGAGAGCAGTATCCTCCGTTGGTCCGTGTTCACTCACCTGATTGTCAGATCTGCCTATTTGCGCTCATAATTCTTGTCTAGGAGCAAGAAGATGCGGGTGCAAAGAAAGAAAGCACTTCCACAACCGCCGTACAGGTATCTAACAGATGCTGGCTGGGACCTCTTATTCTAATCCTTGTGTCTTACGTTAGAGCCCCGATAGCATCACACAGACACGTGCCGGACGCAACATCATCCCCACCATTCGATCTACTGGTTTGTCCAACATAGATGCAACATCTGTGCGTCCTTTCAATCAAATGTGAGATATCAATCCACAATGACACCTTACAGATTGATGGTAGTGATACAAACGAAGTTGAGGAAGAAGTGGAATATTATCTACCCGATTTATTTGACTTCCTCAAAAATCTGGAGCACAACCTCACGCCGCTTCTTGCTTCGATGGAGGCGGTTCACCTTGGTACCAGCGAAGAACTGTTCGCTCTCTCTTCCTGGTCAGCTGAAGAACTTCGCAACCTGTTCAGGGAAGCTCTTCCTCATTCGACGGTTGTCCAAAGGCACATCCTCGTTAGAGGCATGAAGAAAATCAAAAACCATATGGAAGGTGACGGGACATGGCCGTACTGAAGGAATACATTCATGCTGTTCAACTGACAATTTAGGTTGCTATACTACGACAAACGGATACAGTTGTCAATTGTCTCTACGCAGTTTAGGTCATCCTACAACAACCTGTACAGACCACCCCTGTTCGCTGCTGTTTAATTACAAGGACTTGGAAGTGATACCACATTCAATCAACTCAATCTCCTTGTTTTAACCTGAAATTTCCTACGTTCAGGTTCACCCTGATTGGGCCATCACAACCTCGGATGAGCCTGAAGTCCCTGCACCATCGCGACCCTCCTCGACCCCGCATTTCATGGGTTCGCATTTCTGTCTTGCTAAACTCCTCTGAACCTTGGCGCAACTTCGACTGGACGGTCAGTCTCAACGACATTGAAAGACTGAGCCATTTTCACGATCAACTTATACCCACTCCATAAGCTGGAGCTTGTTGTGATCCTGGACACTTGTAAGTGCATGTGACCGTATGCAATATTTTCTGAGTCGCTTTGACGATGTACCGTTCAACAGAGTTCTCTCGGAAGGATCAAGACAGGAGTTCTATCGTAATGCGACAATCGGGTCCAGCCAATCAGTGCCTTAGCGCTCCAGTTGTTGTAAGTTGGTCTCCTGATCTCAACGATAATCAGCTCCTCCCGAGCGTCTCTCCGAGTCCCCCATGTCAGGGCCTTAGTGATCCTAGTTTCACGGATTCGATGCGCCCCATATACCCAAGAACATTGACTGGGATGTCGTTATGTGTAATTACCCGATGTCCGATTGTCACTTCATTGAATTGACTCGGGTGCATTTTTTTATTGTCACCAGTAATGTATGCCTTTGAGGAGACTGGGCGACATGTAGCCAAGTATCTGGACGCTTTTCGACCTGACTATTCGGTTGTCCCTTCTGGTTCATTTGAACAGTGAAACCTCCTATATCAGTTGCGACAGAGGGTGTACTCGCACGGCGTTGTCCTGCGGTTCTGGTCACATTTGATTAATTTTGCATTGCGGTTGCGGAGAGGCTCCACCCGCCATCTTTCACTGGCCTACTGTTTATGCCTTGGTCTTGGTATGAAACTTTAACTATCCAAATGACGCCTTTTGAATGCCTACTCCTGTCTGCTATTATCACCCAACTATCAAGGACTGTCTATGTCTTGCCCAAGCCACGTTTCCATTTGTATCAAACTTGGCAGGCGGTGGAGTATATTCTGATCCGTACACGACCTATTCATACGGACAGACTTTTCTTTAAGACACCGAATGTATACGCCCCTCAGATCGACCTCCCTACTGCTTGAAGGCGCCTAGGGTCGCCGATTTGGCTGACCCTTCTATAGTCAATTTATTAGATGAACGATCTGCACCTGAGTAGTTAACAAGGTTAATGCCCGCACCTGTTTCAAGGTGAGCCCATAGAATGCGTGAGTTGTCCATGCACTTCTTTTATGGTCGACCAACTCGGGAACCCCACTGCAAACTTCGCCTCTACCTCAGTTCATTCTCACATACTGTCGCAATACAGGAGATGTGCTCTCTTCCTTGGATACTCCAGTGATCGGCTGATGAGTTCTACGCCGCCTCAGCATTCAGTTGAATATTGAAACACTTCACTTTGCGGGGATACTTGCGGCGGTACCTTACTGATATGCTGGCACACTAGTGGTCCATTCACAGGTCTTGAATAAGGGATGGTGCGACGATCTCGTGCGGAACCTTAACGACTTAGGTT
Source organism: Myochromella boudieri (assembly GCA_018221655.1). Classification (NCBI taxonomy): domain Eukaryota; kingdom Fungi; phylum Basidiomycota; class Agaricomycetes; order Agaricales; family Lyophyllaceae; genus Myochromella; species Myochromella boudieri. The sequence goes on from JABCKU010008209.1 coordinate 6,178, forward strand.
CCTTTGATCGCTCAACTAATGAACATCTTACGAGCTTTAAATTGAAGACTTGAACCCTCGATTTTTTATGGTTCCTTTTTGGTGGCGTCCGTGTGGATTTTATAGACTCTAACTTGGCTAATCATAAGCTTTGCCCGAACTCCGCACCTTTCGGCCGACGCCGACCACTGATCACATCTTTTCCTTGACATGCTTATGGAGACGATGGTTTGCTTCCGCCTCCTTATCGCCCTCTGGTGGCATAACTACGACTCGCTGCCGTCTTCTTACCTCAACATTCCAGATTTAGGGCAATTTGGCAGATTCGGAGAAGTTACACAATATTATGTTGCTTCGAAGAAGAAATGACACCTTGTGCGATCGGCGTTTGAGGTCTCCGGTCACTGACGTTGTGGCCAAAGAAGACTTCCAGCTTTGGACGTATGTCCCAGGGTTGCCGGAACTTTAAGGAAGGTTGGGTTCTGGAGTGCACGAGTCTTCGATGCGACATTTTCTTTAAAGACCATCAGATGACAACACATTGGATTTATTTAGACTTGTACATTAGCGCTGCGACTTTGTGAGCTTGTACACAGCTCTTTTATGCGTGCTCTTGCCCATATAACTAGTTAACTTTGTTTGAGGTGATCATGAGCAGTATTCGGATACTACGTCAGTCGCACCAACAAGTTAGCATATCTGCATCAACTATAACCCTGCATCAACTTAACCGTCGGCTTTGGGGGCTTCACCCTGCATGATCTTGATCGATACACCCGCTTTGGGCATGTTCCTGGACTAAAATCTTAGTAGAATCTTTCGAGATTCAGGGTTCGCCAGGGTACAGGTGATCATAACTCAATATCGAGCTGTCATGAAGCACTTCTCTTCACCTCCGTCATTATATCCTCGAACAATGATAATGCACGTTCAGCACTCTGGTCGCCGGCAGGCACTTCAGTACGACGTTGTACGCATGTCTAAGTCGCCTGATAGTTGTTCCTCTGTAGGTGCTGAATACGGCTCACGCTGTCAACAGTTCCATCCAGTTAGAGTTGTCTGGACATTGTGCGGATGTCCGTGCCGGGGTGCATAGCACCCATCACCCTACACGTTTTGAATGCCAATGTCAGAGCGGCGTCTTGTGTTAAGCGGTTGCTTTCTAAAATCGTTCCAACCACTTCTCGATACGATATAACAAGGCCGTTGTGTATCTGGTCACAGGATCTGAGAAGGGAATAGGGGTTTCTTTATAAGTTTGTATCAGGTTATGCATGTTGTTCTTATCTGCGCACCACCTTACTATACGTAGCCATCACCCCAGGCAACAACGATCACGTTGGAGTAGGAGAGCACCATGAAAGGATGTTATCGGTAGCTCCCGTTATTTTTGGTACCTTTTACTTGATATATTGAGGCAGGTCATACCCCACAATCTGGATGGTTGGCCTGGTGTCGGGGTGAGGCGGCATCTGGCGGCATTATAGACCTTTTTCAGTATAATTCTTAGAATGAAGCGTGGGACTGTCCGACTCGGAGCATCATAACGTTGTGCCATGTCATCCTTCTTCTGACCAGATCTTGCTCTACGAATTGAATTCCTGTTGGGAGAGAGAGGAATAACTCAGACCCTCCTACATGGTGAGAACATATCACGCAGTAAATGCGACACGCGGTTTAGCCACCGCTTCATTGGCAATCAAACGCGCAATAGTCAGAATTGGGTTTTTTGATCGAAGATATGTTGTTGTACGAATTTATAACAAGTCGCCATCATTCTTGCTATCAGTTTCGTCGCCAACTTCGCCATCCTGACGACGACCATCCTTTTCGCAGAGAATGCCGTAGAACACGGGAATTGCTACACCAACGCCTCTACGAGTCTCTCAGTGGCCTCCAAGGTCGTTGTGGTGGTAAAATGGTATCAGGCAATTTCAATAAGTTGACATCGGTTCCGTGGGATGGGTGTGGAAAGTCGTGGAGAGACGAATACGTACTAGCAGCTACGCAAATCAAAAGCATGGCTAGAAATGGGTAAACACTTTTGAGAGAGCGCCCATAAGATTGAAGAACTGATCGGAGTTCATAAGGCAGCCGCCGTATCGTATTCCTTTATGGGGAAAGAAGAGGCGATCGGAGATTGGTTTCAATCGTATGGTCCTAAAGCGGTATAAGAATTTTATTGCATCTGCTGCCAGCAGTCTTCGACAGGGACGTGATGTTATACAAATGAGCGAGGAAAATTTATGTGCAGACCGTGCCTGGCAATACTGGAACCGATTGCAGTGTTTTGGGAAGGAAACGAGGTAGGTGGGAGGGGGACATGCAGAAGTAATGGGGTGGAAAAAAAAATGACAACGGCGTTTATCAGATTTGGAGAAAGAAGAGGAAGTTGGGAAGCAACACTGACTTTGGAGCCACGTGTCTAAAATGGGCAGCTTCGATGGCCACGGATTTGCGCTGAATGAGGCAAAAGGAAAAGAGAAGCACTGGCGAACCACGAAGAGTGAGCGAAAATGGAATTTTACACAAGAAAATAGCAGAGAATGACACGAAAAACCCGACCCGGGTAGATGGCGCTTCGTGTTTTCATGACAAAGTCAAAACTGATCCTATACGGTTCACATGGATTTGTTACGTACAGGTGGCTGAGCCAAGACAAACACAACAGAGCTCATAACCGCGCCTATTTTCTTCATAAGTCACTCGACAATCTGTCCCTTTCCCAACCCTCTTCGAGAATATGCCCCGTGCCGAATCCAAACCTTTTGCTAACTCTTACTACACGCCGTATGGCAACAGCCAGTCTTCATACTTGTCCGACTCTGCGAACTCGTCACCACAGAACTCGCCTGCCTCACAGCACTCATCCACCCCTTCACAGTCTTCTAGTTCTGCGAAGAAAAAACATCACTGCAATCGGCCCGGGTGCGAGAAATCATTCAGCACTAGTGGTCATCTAGCGCGTCACTCTCGTGTGCACACCGGTGAGAGGAACCACAAATGTCCATTCCCGGGTTGCGAGACGCGGTGCTCGCGTCAGGATAATCTGCAACAACAGTGAGTACCATTAGTTTCAAAAAAAAAATCATATTGCGTGTTCCACCCGTCGACTTGATTGGCACACGGTAACGCGTCCTCCTCCATCATGTCTAGATGCATGTCTAGATGCCATATGCCTTCAATTTCAATTTCTTCCAGGTAGCAATCGACTGAACGTGTTCCTTGCAGTTACCGTATCCACCTATCCCCGGGATCACGGAGGAGCTCGACACGCTCTGCAATGACTCGCGCCATGAATAGCTCTTCAAGTATGAAGCGAAGTGTCTCGATGACTGCACCTCCATCAGAACCTCCGTCTTCTCCACCTCCATTGTCAGCTCCACCAGCGTTGGAGGTTGCCAGGATCTATAGTCACCACTCTCCACCACCAGACTCTCCTCCGCTTTTGGCGCACGCTACGTTACCCGCAACCGCTCATATGCCGTCCAGTAGTTCAAGCCGTTCATCCTCGTCACCTGAAGCGTCCTATCCTCCCAGCAACAATCACCATGCTCTGTCAATGTCGTCGTCACAGCTGTCAAATCATAGTTCACAGTCATACTCTTATAGGAGTGGCACATCGACATACCAGGAACAATCGCAAGGCCCAGGTTACACTTACGTTCATACTACCCCTGTCTCCCACTCGAACACGGGCTCTGGCCATGGCTCGTTCTATTCCAATTCCAACTACAGCAACCATTCTCTTCCCCACATCAGCACATCATCCAATTCTCAGCATCATCACATTCACGACAGTCCTAATCCCACTTCTTCTCGTCACTCAATCTCCCACATTTCACATCCTCACCCGTACTCCCAAAATCAGCACGCTAACGTTGAACCTGGCTCACCTGGCTCCCCTCTTCACTCACGGCCCCCTACCCCTCCTGCCTATGGCTATCATGACGACACCTCGTACCACCACAACGGTAACGGTATGATGACCAACCACTCCAGTCTGTCGAACGGCCATCTCTCCTCGCACGACTCCCTTGTACATCAAAACTATTCCTCGTCTATGAGTAGCCAAAACAATGGACGCTTCGACTCTCCGCCGCCAATCCTTGCCCCTATACAAGAGCAGCGTTACGCTCGTCGTGAAGAGCGGCACCCATCCCAGTCATCCTACATGCACCACCAGATGTCCAACGATTACCACTATCAGCATTCTATGCCCCTAGGACATGGCGGATGGAAGTCGGAAGGTGGTATGCGTAAAGGCGTCGGTGCCCTTGTGCAGTGATCACCGAGTCTCAAGGATGCACAGAATGATAGATGCGGGTGTAATTTTTATTTCTTGCTCCCATCCTAGCTTGCGGCGGTTGTATCTCTTGTGTTTTCGAGTCTCTTGTAACGTGTATTCTTGCTTTCTATTGATGTCGTCAACGCTCTTGCTTGCACACACCTAATGCATCATTAACCCCACCAATTACTACTATTCCACTACACCTCATACCTATCATCTACCTCACATTGTACTAATCTAAATGTACTAAGATATGACCACGGATTTTATACCATTTCTCGTCGCGATTGAGTACCCAAGTGAAGGTGGACGCGTGCTCAGGATTTCGCGATCGAGTCTTGTGCCTAATTTGGACAAACAGAAGTTTCTCTTTCTTCCTCATCGACCTCTGTTCTTCACTTCAGCTCAAATCTACTGAATCTCGAACACAACTATTCTATTGACTTAGTCTATCTTCGTGCTACTATAGCTCTATAAGCATAGAAATGCCCAGTGACCTCGATAGGTGAGACCCATTGCACCCATATCACATTTTCGCTCACAGTTAAAGGATCTTTCGCCTCTTGAAACCCATCTCACCTCAACCACCGTACCCGACCTATACACATCCTATGATGCCTCCTTGCAACTGCGTAATCGCATGCCTGTTCTCAAACATATCTGGGCAGACAGATCGAACAACTGACGCGATGTGAACCCATCTCTGAGGAGCAGGTGAAGAGGCTATGCCTCAAGGCGAGAGAAATCTTGATAGAGGAAGGAAATGTCCAGGTCGTTGATTCTCCTGTGACGGTACGGACAGCCTCCACTCCTTACTCCATGCATCACGTTCCTGACTTTCTCCAAATTACTGTTATCCGTTCCTGTGCCGCCCTTGTGGAAACGCTTCCGACTGATATTCTCTCACAGATATGTGGAGACATTCATGGACAATTCTTCGACCTGATGGAACTTTTCAAAGTCGGTGGCTTCTGCCCAGACACAAACTATCTCTTCATGGGTGCGTTTGTTATGCTAGCTCCATCTATCCCCGACCATACATTTATGGTCTTGGGCATATTCATACCATATTCAAATCTCGCCAATTTACAGGGGACTTTGTTGATCGGGGGTTTTATAGCGTTGAGACCTTCCTCTTGTTGTTAGCTCTTAAGGTCCGGTACCCGGAACGGATAACGCTCATTCGAGGGAACCATGAATCTCGCCAAATTACACAAGTGTATGGGTTTTATGACGAGTGTCAAAGAAAATATGGGAGCTCAAACGTGTGGCGGTGGTGCTGTGAGGTCTTTGATTACCTAGCGCTTGGTGCCATTGTCGACGGACGTGTGTTTTGCGTGCATGGCGGTCTCAGCCCTAATTTACAGAGTATTGATGAGGTATGGGTTGTCCGGTCTTCTGATCACTATTTCATTTTGCTGAAATTCTGCATTGCCCGCGTCTCAAGATCCGTGCTATCGACAGAAAACAAGAGGTGCCTCACGATGGCCCCATGTGCGATCTCCTTTGGTCTGACCCAGACGGTATGTCGGTGCAGCTCCCGCGCCCCAGAACGCCCTTTTGGCTGGTCTTTCCCCCTGACAGCTTTGACAGACATTGCCGGCTGGGGTTTATCCCCTCGGGGGGCTGGTTTTCTATTTGGCGCAGACATAACAAAAGCGTTTGCACATCACAATGCTATAGATCTAATTGCTCGTGCCCACCAACTTGCCATGGAAGGTTACAAATTGATGTTTGATCGAACTATTGTAACAGTCTGGAGTGCTCCAAATTATTGTTACCGGTCAGTCGTGCCTCCCTCGTTCCCAGTTCTTTTTCTGCAACGATATAGGAAATGCGATTGCGACATATTGCTTGCTCCGCTTACCGCTCCTCCATCAAGCGTCTGCGCCCCAGATAGATTACACGGATATGTCCGGAGCGCAACACCACTTAGCGGCTCTCTTAGCGTTCAGATTTTTCCCATGTTTTAAAGCGATATATTGCAAGTTGATGGAAAGCTGACAACGGCGTTTTCACCGACAGATGTGGCAACGTCGCCTCTATCCTTGAACTAGACGAGTATCTTAGCCAAGACTACAAGGTCTTCCAGCACGCACCTTTGGTGAGTCATCGTCAATTTCCTTTTCTTCTCTTTGTCATGCCATACCCCGCCACCATCCATTCATTTACTGATCAGATTCATATATGCAACTTCTAGGATGTGCAATCAATACCTGCAAAACGCCCACCAGCTGATTACTTCCTGTAGCAGCCTGCCATCCCAAAGATAGTTGTACTATTACTATTTCGTTCAAGCGAGCATACACGTGAAAAATTTTTATATGCTAAGCGGCCTCACCACCTCAATCTTTTTGATACATTGAACCGATAATAGAAACCCACCCCCATCGTGGTCACTTCTACCTCGAACCGATTTGGAAGCACGGAGAAGTGTCCGCATAATTTAACGTCCATCGCGATGTAGTGCGATTGGCGAGATCCAGGAGTTACACATATCCAGTCCGTTGGAACGACGGGCCTTCTTTGTCTAGGAAGATCTATAGATGTAGCGAAGAGGCTTACAAGACAGGACTCAATAGGCAAGGTATGGATGGGTCCAGACAACTAAAATATAACATCTTTGTATATCTATGGGATGAAAGAGAGGCGATGCTAGAGTTGTGTGATGGTTGGAGATACAAATGGTAGGTGTGTGTGGGTGACTATAGCCAGTTGGGGCAGTATATACGTATGCAAAGGTAAAAGGTGGCAGAGACAAGACACAAAATATCGTGGTGAGTAGAAGGCAAGGACCTGATGACTCGTTCGGGCAACCGATCAGCCATGGCCACATAGCAATCTACGTTTTTCCCTTGGGCGCTGTTTTGCTGAATAGTTTCGCCTTCTCGATCGCAGTGTAACCTGCACGTGTAAAACATTTGACAGTTAGTCGCCGTCCGACAGCGGAGAAGGAAAAAAAAAGGAAGTAGAACTAAATACAGAACGTGGCATGAGGCGTGCAAATTGCACCAAAAAGAAGATAGCAAGAAAGTATGGCAATCAGAACAACGTACTTTGCTTGATGAGGTTTTTCTTGTAATCGACGATGCTGATGTCCCGCTTGGTAAGATTCTTGATCGTCTTGTCCGCCACCTCCCACAGTTCCTCAGCCACTTGGGAAATGAGACCTAAATAAAGGGTGATGGTGTGAGAGAAGCAAGTGAAAAAAAAAAAAAGAGGGTGACTGACGGAAGTCGTGGGACACAATGACTACGCCACCTTCAAATTCCTTGATCGCCAATGCCAGGGCATCAATGGAATCCATATCCAAATGATTCGTAGGCTCATCTGCAACGAGCTTCTATGAGATCTGTTGCCGAAAGGAAGAAAAGAGCACTTACCAAGTAACAGAATATGTGGGTGCTCCATAGCCAACTGAGCAAAAACGACACTAAGAACCGGTAGTCAGTCTCCGTTGCAAGCTCATCGACATTAACATACCGATTGCGTAGACCGTCGGAGAGCTGCTTGATCGGGGACGTTTGATGTGCTCCCGACAGACCGAAACGACCAAGTTGTGACCGCCACGCCTAGAAGGCAGCGTTAACTTCCAAGCGCAAGGAGGTAGAGAGCTAGGCATACCTGAAGATCCTTCTCGGGATATTTCTCTGTGAAAAGCTGCTGGAAGTACTCGATCGGACTTGAATCGTATGGAAGCTGATCGGCCGAGTGCTGAGAGTACTTGGCGAGCTTGAGCGAAGCATGTTTGGAAATCGTGCCTTCGCAAGGCTGGTAGGCATTGGTGATGAGGTGGAGGAGGGTGGACTTTCCGGTACCGTTGGCGCCAAGGATAGCTATGCGGGAGTCCATGCTGGGAGAAATGAAACGTAAATCCATGGACTTATACATGTGGGGTTTGCGGCACTTACTCGATACCGAAAGACAGGTTTTTGTAAAGGTAGTCTTCTTTCCTACCTGAATAGGAGAAGGCGACGTTGTCGAAGGCGATGATGGGCGGTGGGAGTTTGCGAATGTCTTCGAAGTGGAATCTATCGAATACGAAGGTGAGACATTGGGCGGGTTTGCAATCGGAGAACAAGGCTCATCTTACCGAAGAGGTCTAGGGGTCTCCACCTTCTCGATAAGACCAGCAGCCTCCATCTTGTCGATGATTTTCTGTTTCGACTTGGCTTGACGGACCAAGTTGGCGTATGTACCAGCAGAGGCGATGAATCTGTTAACACCACGGTTAGATTGCGGTTACTGTGATTAGAAGGTAAGGACGTACTTTTTGATGTGTAGAATTTCCTCCTGCTGCTTATTGTACGCCTTCATCTGGTTGACCTCGTTCTCCTGCTTCGTTTTGACGTAGGTGGTATAGTTACCGTGGTAGTACACGAGCTTCTTCTTCATCGTGAGGTCCATGATATTTGTGCAGACGGAGTCCATGAAATCTTGGGAATGCGAAGTGATGACGAGGATGTGGTTGTAGGTCGAGAGGTATGCCTCTAGCCATACGACGGCGCCGAGATCCAAGTGATTTGTCGGCTCGTCGAGGAGAAGCAGATGGGGCTTGATGAACAGAGCACGGGCGAGAGCAACACGCATGCGCCACCCACCACTCATAATGAGAAGTCAATGATGCACGGCATCACTGCAGCCTCCCATGGGGAAGCAAAGGAAAACTGAGGCTGAACAGCTGAACCATTTGAGTCGGCCGCACTTGTAATACACACGCGGCGTTAGCGACATCCGTAAACTTCGAGCGGAAAGATCGTCGCATTTTATTAGGCCTCGAACTTACTGGTACTGCTGCTAGAGTCCAATAAGCTCAGACGGCCCTGTGTTCAAGTTACAGTTACGCAGAAAACGCCGGACACGGAAACCTGGCGGCTATGTGCGGTCTGCCCGGATGATGTGCTGAGAGCCCCAAGGAACAGAAAAGCTCGGAGTCGAAGAAAGTGGCTCCCAGTGCAGTGCCATGGGCGCTGAATGTTGGCAGCGTGGAGACTTCTCATGTGCAACCTGAACCAAGTTAACTCGATATAGCCCACTGCTGTGACAACTGGTCAGCGATGAATTGGCCAAATTGGTAAGAGGAGCTTACTGGTTACATTTTTAACCATCCGTAGGACGTGACTAGGAGAGAGCCCTAGTCATTACACTCGTTACAACTCAGCTTGAACATGGTGGAGTCGAACATCCCACACCAACTCCGCGAACTTGGTATCATTAGACAAACATCGACCCTCGAACATAATAAATATAAGCACCGCGGATCCGAAGGTTCCGGCTTGTTCGGAGTTCAGTTCGAACGCTTTTTTCTGCTCAAACCTGCTCAAACCAACTCAGCCTCGGATGGCTATACAGAATCCCTCCGCAATTCAATAGCGCGCTAATGCAACTGAAAAGCTAGTTCTCAATTAACTATACGGCGGTTTGCCATCTCCGCTTCAACACATAACACTATCACGATATCCGGAACACGCCAATCGAACTCCTCATCTTGTCTTGCATCACATGAGCCTCGATCTCCATACAGTTCATTTCATCGTGGAGTGTAACAATAGCCACCTCCTTAAACCATGTCAAATTCCTCAGCCAAAGCCTGGGCGGGTCTTTGAAGATCAACACCTGATCGTGACAGACGGCAACTGTTCCCCGAGTACCACTGGTGTCGATCCTAATTGCAAGACCATGACCCGCCATGACCTGCACAGGCTCGGATAAATTTAAGGGTTAACCTTATCCTAATATTTCAGAGAAGCCAAGAAGCCTTTTCGTCAATGATGAATATAGTGTTTCAGTCGGCGATGTGATCAACGATATGTCACTAGTGGCTCACACGCGGCCGCCGATTCTCTGATTCTATCGAGAGCAGGGCACTGTCAAAGACAGTACGCGCCCGGACACAAAGTGTGCAGCTATACGACATTCACGTTTTCTCGCAGCTAACGCTTCCGCATATGTTAATTATTCCCCGCGTTTTCAGGTTTTGACTCTACCTTAGGTCCGATTTTCCGTTGAAACAAAATCAATCGGACTCGAGTCATACTGGACAATTGTGCTGTTGTTATCAGCGATCTTGAGCTTCTCGCGGAAGCTAGGTCCTCGTTTTCTACTTGGGCTAGGTCAGAAATGTCAGAAGTACCGAGGAAGACTTTGAATTGTAGGCTGTGTATAGTGACTCGCTCAGCGATCTTCCCTGTCAAGGAAGCAGATACGCTAAATATCTCCTTGTGGGTTTGGGAAGTAAAACATACGTTCTTCCTGTTTTCCTAACATCCAAGACTGTGGAGGTACAAGTGATTTAAACCTTTAAGACATGGACATAGTCGTAAACCTGTGAGCTTTGTTCAGAATCTTCTACCCATGGTCCTATATTGAATGTTATTGCTACCTAGCGCCCAACCCCAACAGGAATAGAATTACGCTGTTCCGACTAGTGTTCCACCACATGTTAAACTTATACGCTAGAAGTTGAGAAGACGTACTGCGTTACAATGTATAAGACTCTCTTCGTTTTATTAATCACTTCATCACTGTCTTTGTGCTGTCCGACAATGACTGCCCTCAGCGATGCCCAAGTGTACGCCCAGCAGCTCCTTCCCAAGCGACACGGCTATCCATTATGGGTCCCAGAGCCCTACGGCAATTCTGTGCCATACCGCACAAAAGGTGTCCGCGTTGGAGATGTAGGTTATGTGACTGAGGACGGCGCATTCGAGACTCTCTTCAATGTTCGCGCATCCTCGGACGATCCTATCAACTGCCGAGGTGTTCCGGACGGATTCGAACGGATACACATCCCCATCGAGGATATCGCCCATATTTCAAACTTCCATGAGCCAAACTGTGTAGTGACGAGTGCGTCAAAGAGAAGAAGGGCGATGGACGTAGAGGTGTCAACACCAGACATTCCGTGTGTAACTGCCCGTTGATTCTGTCTTGGTTGTATTGAATCTATCCAAATAGCGGAGCGGCTCCAGGTGTTGGTGGCAGCCTCCAATTTACTTGGACTTCATCACAGGGGGCAATCCTCCATCTGCCGGACGGGGCCTGCCGTTTAACCTGTCCGGCTGAGCTGTTTAGAGATGTCGCGATCCGAGGTGCTAAGAGCTGGTACAAGTTCGCCAACGTAACGCTCAGGCGAGGTGTGCCCAATGGCGCGTTGTATCTGGTCACCGGGTGCGACAAGGCGACATCATGGATGGTGGGGTCGTTCTCCGACAAAACCTCCGATGTTCAGACCTCCTTTAAGTTGAGTACGGCAGGAATCTGCGATGCCCGCCTCGCGTATTCATACACATGGGATACCTCGAGCCCCGCCGTATTCCGCACAGGACCGTTATCACCGCGGAATGACTCTCTTGATTCTCTCCAAAGACATAGTGAATTGATAGATCAAGATGATTCGATATTTGCTGCTGATGCACCCAACGGGAAGACGCAATGTGCCTTTATTCGCGGATATCGTATCATGCTGCGTACAAACCCAGTGTCAGCGATACTCGGTGGGTCAGCGAAAATAGAGGTCAGCTCGATATCCTCAACAAACCCCAAGGATATCGCCCAGGCATTTCTGGACCGCCGGTTTACGACTCAGGCGGGGGCGGCACTGAGGGATTTTACCACTCGTGGTGATCAATGCCGGCATGATGCAGGTAACCCGGAGCCATTCTTACTCCACACTCTGGGGTCGTGTAGTGAGGAGGCATGTTTGGAATACGTGCCAGGGGTGCAAGAAGTAAGGTTTTGATCTTTCTTCTTGGCGCAACGTGGCGTTAGACTGATTGTGTGGCTTTAGCCTTATCATCCATCCACTTTAATAAACGAATTGCTATTGTACCTGGTGAGTTGGGAGATTACAAATGTTTTCCTAAGGCGTCTTTGACCATTATCACTAGTCACCACAGGCCCAGGTTTCACTTGTTCATGACGAAGAGTGGCTCTCTGTCCTACGCGAAGTAGATATGATTTATTTCGCAGCGTGGCATTCTTTGATAACGGTATTGCCCTTCGTAGGAGGATAGTGAGATACCGAATGGAACGGCTCTTCTCTCTAGGGTACTAGAGAAATATCGCGTTACCAACTCTACATGTGGGTTCTCCGCAGATTCTTTCTAAATGGGGACGCTGAATGGCCGTCATCGTAGCATCCACATTTCTTGTACAGCGCAGGCCTAGGACAGTGGCCTCTGTGGACACTCCCTTAATCAAAAACACAAGTAGGAGAGACTACTGCACCTCGTTGACTATTTTATAACCGCTGCCACAGAAAAACAAAAACCGTCTTTCCATGAAGATAAACCGCAAGGCAGCTTAAACGAGAACTCCGTTGCAGGCAACAAGTCATATGTGTTCTCACACCAAAACTGCGAGAACTACGCAGGTTTGTCAATATCGATTGTTTGTATTCCATCGAGCTTCGGTTTCTGACTTTTATGGTCGCGCCGTTTAGCAAACGTTTTGCGACAGGGACGTACTCCAGAGTGTTGTCTGTCAGAAGTGACAAACACTCGCTCCACTCCAACGCCTCGCCTCCCCCGTCGAGTGAAAAAGCCGAACGGCAGACCCCACACACATCCAACAAAGCCAACTTGTAGTGAGGAAGAGCGGCCGCAGTTCTTAAGACGTAATAAATCATGCGACTTTCGGTAATAATTATCTATATATAATTAACAAAATACATCTAAATATATGACTTCAATAACTACTACAGCTGGTATACGTGCGATTCCAATAAATGCTAGTGTGTCTGGTGTAAAACTAAATATTCCTGTAGAGACGGCAATAAATAAATAAATAATTCATCCTGCAATATAGTACCAAGGAGTGTCCACACCCCATAACTCACCTTGGTGTCGAAGGCGTGGGTGTGGCCGGCGTATGCTTCGAACGCGGCTTGATTTTGTGCCTCCGGAGGCTAAGTGGCCTGTCTTTTCCACGAAGACGTGAATAGACTCCGCAAGCGTTGCAGAGCTGCGCGCCAGTCTTGCTGCGGCGCCACACAGAAGTGTGGTGAGTATGGCAATGACTACATTCAGGACCGGAGCCGTCACCGTCCGACTCTTCTGAGTCATCTAAATCGGCGTCAATAAGTTCCTGAGGGCGGTGCTTGTTGCGCTGTTGGAGGTAGAGGCCGCATGCGTTACAGAGAGGTCGCATCGTGTTAGGTTCACGGCGCCAAAGAGGGGTCGATGTAGCATGACAGTGCGAACAGGTCTTGCCAGTGCCAGCAGGAATTTCGACGCTGCTGCGGCGAGATGCCGGAGGTGAGACTGAGCCATTAGAGTTTGGAGAAACGTGTCGGAGAGCGTTAGCTACCACAGAACGTGATTGCTGGGAAGAGATGTGGGGTGCATCGAGGGTATAATTATATTCTAGAGAGGGCATGTTCAACTGGACATCTGGAGGCGAGGACATTGAACCATTCCAGGGAGATTCCAGACCTAGCATTTGACTGTCCGTGGATTGGGGCGACCAGCTGAAGGCCCCCGACGTGAGATTATCCGTCCCGTTTTCTTGTATCCGCGAATAATTGTCCCATGTAGCTCTCCTGTCTCTTCCATAGCCAGCAGAGGCCGGGACGGAAGGTGGGTAGTTGTTGGTCTGGACGTCGGGGGGCGTAAGCATAGAGTAGGCCATATCTTCGTCACTGCGAGCGCGTGAACGTTGATGAGAGTTCTGGTACCCCGTGTGTGGCCGGTGTCCGTGCGAGAGTGAAGCCTGAGGGTATGATGAGTAACCTCCGTGATTCATGTACCCAGGCTGAGTTGCCGGAGCACTGTGAGTCATGTGGGAGGCGCTCGTTCGCGGGTGGCTCGTTGGCGGAAAACCATTCGGCGAGTGTGTGCCTGCATTACGTATTAGGAATATGCCCGCCTAAATCGCGTCGAATATGAATGTACCTGACGCACTCCAGTCGCTGCCGTATGAAGAACCGCTGCTGCTTGAATATTGGGCCACGTTCCCCACATATGGATTGTAGTCGTTGGGGGTGACCACAAACGGTTGGGTATTGTCGAGGAACGCGTCGAATGTGAGGTTCTGGTGAGACATTAGAGATGTAGGATGGGAACCGATGAACGGGAACCTCTTTATACGAGTGAAGAAACGAGGGATCAGGAATGAACCTGTGTCGCTTATAACAGAAATTTAACGTTCTAATGGGCATGTAAGATCGGCCCTTTGGCCTCACATCCGATGCACCTAGCAAGATGGGATCGGACGAGCTGTAAGGGGGTATTACCTTTTGTGAGTTGTGATCACCAAATTACGGTTGCAGGTTGTCTCAAACGAGACAATGTCCGTGTTACGCAGGCCGTTGGATTATCTGTCACTTGAAGAGAGACGGTTCGGCCCCACTGGTACTTTCGATTGATGCAGTTGATGGCTCGGAAAATGTTGAACGACCCCAAGTGACTCGTTCAAGAGTTGATGCGGTTCAGTTAGAGTAACGTAAACGCAACTTTCCGTTTCTGTGCCGAATGGTTCGGAACCTTGTTGTCCACAAGCCCAAAAACGAAGATGCCATCAATTCAAAAGTTATACGCACTCAGGGGGATTAGCGTCCCAATGTGGCAACGACAAAAAATTCTTAAGCCCCAACGAAGTCGGTATTAGTTTACTAGACGCCTGTTCTGTACTTCCATACTCCAATGTAGCTCACGGTGGAAAACCTATTGCTCCACGGCTCCTCAGCAAACGTTGCGTTGCAACTCACAGTAGACACAAAAGCAGTGAGGCTCTGGCATTTCCTTTGACAGGTTTTGATTTGCAGTGGAGCCCGGGCCGGACAGGAACCGATTAGAAAGGAGCGTAAATCGTTTTGGTCGACAATTTGACCCAAGTTATGCTGTTGCCGCTGTCAAGCCTTTGGCGATGCAGAGACGCTATTGGGGAACTATGGGCGTGAATACTCGCTCTACTTCATTTGAACAGCACTCCTGTTTGATCACTCTAGGAAGGAACAATTGTTCCTCCTGGAAATCTGAGTTCGAGTTACACGTGAGGTTGGAAAGTGCTGATCATGAACATGTCAGCAACTGCCTGACATTTATCTAGACAGAATATGCACAGTTTTCAGTACCATAGCGAAAATGAGGGGTAACAACAGAATTTGCCCAGTATACTTTGACCATATGCACAGGCACGAAACGTCGTTCGTTAGTAAACGAATTCGCTAGCACCCCAACGGCCTCTGTGGCTTTCAATATCAGTTGATCACCAATGTGACAGCTCAAGCCTCAGACGGTCGTCATGTGAAACGACGAACATACTCAGCAAGACCAACCTTCAGGAATATATAAGGCGCCTGTATAAAGTTTAGGCCAAAGCAGAGTTCAGGAACATTGTAGCCCAACACAGACGAAGCAGAATGGAAGTGATACACAGGTGATGATGCCGATGTGGTGGAACAATACTTTGTTTGTCTATGATTGGTGACAGCTTCTGGTCATAATGTGAGCATCTTCTAAGAATAGTAATCATTCGATAAATGAAAAGTTGGGTGACAACATACAACCACTGAAGAAAAGTAACCTTTAGATTGCAGAAGTAATTAATGGATGGTATCCAATCATACGGACTCACCGCTGCTTCCGAGAGCCGTGGATCATGTCAACCGTGGGTACTCACTAAGCACTCATGGTACTAGTTTTCAACTGGGTAGTTTGAAGTCGTGTCTGTGTTTAGCTGATGAGTGGGACTTTGTGGGACTATGGTTTGATAGAACATGATGACATAGACATATCAGCATCAAGATTTATGGAGACCAACAAAATCATCATTGATGGGTCCTGAAGATAGTAAGTGGGTTGCCTGAGTTTTAATACTACACAACGCTCACCCCGCTTTTCTTCAATCATCGAGAAACCCCAAAGTATCCGATGTTCACGCAGTGTTTAAACTTATGGATAAAGCGAGAAGTATGTGTTGATCGCAATAACTCATGGACCTTGCTGCGAGTCACACTCGGTTCATGGGACGGGTGCGGTGTACCCAAACAGTTGTTTACAGAGCGCCCGTGGAACAGCCTTCGGGATCCAGGACCGCAGCGTCTATGAAGGAGGGCGCCACCAGAGAGTTTCACTATTGATAGATACGCCAGAACCAACCCAGTTAGTTTTCTTGGCCGACCGAGATAACTCTTGGAGATGTCGAAGGAGTCTAAACTCGGTGTTCATCATGAAAGATATTTGTCCAACAACCAGAGTACCAATGAAATGGGAGTACGAGTGTTCCTGGCACTATTTTGAAACGATCAGCAGGTGCTTTACTCGTCCAGAGCGTACTCACTTTTAGCGCATAGTTATTTGCCTAGATCCATTGGTGTGGTCCTGGAGTCGCCCCAGAGCACTTCGGAAGTGTTCAATGTAAACCCTAATGTCGCATAGGCGTCTTCATCGCAGTACAGAACTAGATAACGTATAGCTTTGAGCGCTGAGAATTAAGAGTAAGAATAGAGCAATAGAGCCTCTTTTGACTGTGCTTAACATTGACAAGGATGCGACGATGATGTGGGGAGTGTTCAACAAGGCTCTAATCACGTGAGTCGTGACGTCCAGGTTAACCTCCGTTCCGACGTGTACAACGTTTCTTTGTCTCTCCACATCCCAAAACTTTCAACGCTCCTTAACTATGTCGTTTATAAAAAAACTATTTCAAAAGGTATGATGTCTTTCATAGACTTGGGTGGGTTGTAAAGTGATATACCAAACCGCAGAAGAAAGAGGAAGATTATGAAACTATCCTTTCAGCTTTGGCGCTCGATATCCAGAAACGCCAGGTACAACTATCGGAGATTCGTTTACGGGAACGTAGAGCGACTCTACTTGTGACCTTATACACGTTGGCTGGTTGGGTGGCATATGTTAGCCTTTGGTATATGGGCGCTTTACCACATGGACAGTATCGGACGAGTGTTGAGAAAGCTGTTAAAGGAGTGCCTGTGGTAGTGGGGCCTATACTGTGAGTGATCACGGTCTCTTCCTGTTCTCTTATCGCTGATCAATTGTAGGATCTTGTTCATCCGGAGAATCGTTCAGATCTGGTATACACGGAAGGGTGACGCGGAGGGTGGGTATTGGCGCTCATTGATCTGCAATGTTAATCTCACTGTTACACCAGAGACCACTTTGAAAACTCTCCTGCGCCAACAGCGAACGAAAGTGGAGGAGATTAAGAAAAAAACAAATTATTATTCAACTCGTGATTTAATTCAACGTTATGATGAGCCTACTTCGAGCCCCGGTCTGCGTCAAAGACTCGTACCTCCCACCCAGCCTAGCACACCACAGAGATCAGTTCCACCCCAGAACGGAAATACCGCGCAAAATACTCCCAATCCTTTGAGCCCGCAATTGCCCAGTACGTTCACCTCCGGTTCGCGTTTCGAATATGGCATATCTCACCCTGACCTCTTCAGCGCCACTACCTTCTAATCCACCTAGAAAGCAATGGTATGACAAGTTAGCCGATGCCTTGCTCGGAGATGACGATCATATTCCAAATGCATCCGCTTCGCGATATGCCCTGATTTGCCAGAAGTGCTTTGCTCACAATGGTTTGGTGAAAGAAAGCGTATGGGCCGATACTCGTGCGTTCACACATGTTTCACGTTTCCTTTTTCTCATCGATGCCACCATTTTCATATGATCAGAATACGTTTGTCCAAAATGCAATCACTTCAATCGAGCACCCAACGTGAGAAAGCAAATAAAGATAATAACGCCTTCCTCCTCTCCCGTTACTCTGTCTCCTCTGTCTCATAATGCAGCAACGTTCAAGAAACAATCATCATCGACCCTGAACGTATCGCCGCCTGCTGTCGAGACGCCTACGACAGACACAAGCATGATGGAAGTTGATGAGGTTGACTCTTAGTATGTTTGATGTTTCGGGCAATGTATGTTTCAATTTGGAGAGCTTGTTCGTTTCCCTGGCATCAGAAGTTCGAACTTGAGAAACTAATCGAACCTGTTAGTTATTTCCATGTTCGAGAAGGTCAGTTATTCTGGGGCCCTCATAGTTTGTGGCAAGTTCCCAACACCCACGCAACGCGCCCTTCTAATAGACGAGTCTTAGGCAACCGACTCTCTGCACATGTTCGATGGGTATACAGGCCCATGATGCATGACAAGCGACGACACTAGATCAATTTTTGGGCGATATACTGCCACGCCATTATTCTTCCTTGAGTCGTATAACCATCTGACAGGTTTCCTCGGACACACCCGATTCTCTCTCCGTCGATAAGGTCGGAAACGAGACACCATAGCGACTTGTGTCACTGAATGCATGACCTCGGGCTTATGGATTTGACTGGCATTTTCTGTTCGGGCTTTGTGTGGGGACAGTTCCCAACCCGTTTACTGAAATGTCGTTCGTGAATACTAGTGATACTCACCAATGTGGTCATCTTCTCTCCTTCGTCTTCGCAGCTGTGAGAAGCCGATCTGATTGGTTTAGCCGGACGTCGTTATTCTTCATGGAACGAAAGGATGACCACGAACGCGTAATAAGACCCCAAAGATGAGGTAACTTGACAGCAGCCACCGCCAAGACTGGGGACTTGTTGAAAGTTAAAGTTGACTTCTCTACTCAGGGCGCTCCAAAAGCCTCGCCATTCCCGTGGCTTTTCTCGCACAATCCGGTGGTCGTTTCAAACGAATGTTTATGGCCGTTGTGGGCAGACTGTTGGAGTGGCGGAGCCGACTTCCGGCGTGTGCGGATCGTACAATAACATCTCTCACACGCGCGGACAGGCTACGAGAGCCAATTGAAATACTCACTGTAAAACCAGCCACCGGCTACAAGAGGAACCGCCAACCGGGCATAATTTCCCTCAATAGAAAGATGACTGCGTTTCGTCTGGTGAAAGGAGGGGATAGTAGAGTCCGAGGCGATGCAGGTTGGAGCAATGAGTATTACGCGTGGAAGCAAACCGAACTCGCTGAGAGTGAACATGGATCGTAGTGGGGACATTTTGACAAGAAGTGGCTCGATGATTCGTTAAGGTGTGGATCAACTCTAATCCGAAGAATCGTTACAGTTCGACTCTCGCTAGAACAGGGGCGATTGTTGGCGTTGAAATAGCTTCTACAGGATTCGTGAAACCGCAGAAACCGTCAATATACTAATATCACTGCTATTCACAATAGAACAAAGTTTTTATGGCCACAAAACACATTAACGAGGCATCATCTTAAGGAGTGTGATAAAGATCTACCCACTCATGATCATCCAGTGTACCGATTTAAAGTTATCCGATCCACCTTTCTGGAGTGGTTAAGGTTCTAGAAAAGAGTAGGTGACGTCTCTGAAAGTTGTCACAAATGGAACGATATAGGTATGGCTGCTGACATACGGTGAGAAGATAATTAGCATATAAACAATGTACATATCTTGGTTTCGCCCCAAAAAAAGTCACAAAGTGTCCAAAGTGTCCAGACGGAGTGAGGCGAGTGAGCTAGTGGGCCCGATTACTGAGGTTGAGAGTGATAACCGTGGCGCAAGATCAAGGGGTCCCGAATCGTGCGGAATTTCTGAGTTTAAAACTTGATATATTGCTTATATTGGTTGTTGACAGTCACCACCATCTACTTGACCATCATTTCCGTCCTAAAACATACCAACACATTCTCATGTCTGTTGCGTACATCGTCCCACTAGAAGCGTTGCGTATAGAGAGAAAAATAGCTGTGCGCTCGCTGTCAATCTTTCAGTCAATGATGGTTCATCGCTCATGATCACCGCCCGTCGCCATCTCTCTCGCTGCCCTGCAATGTCGTCGTTGTCAATTTCGTTCTCTAGGTGAGGTCGGCAGCCATTCTGATGCCGTTTTCATCTAATCTCCGTAACTGTCAATTGCTGGCTGAGCCTTTTCTATCAGTCAACACCGCCGTCTGTGATATATATATGGTTCTAGCCAAGTTAATCACGTCAAGGTTCACCGCACCAGTCGGTTTACGTTTTACGCAACAAAACAATTGATGCGCTATGTGGAACATTGTTGCCTGGGGTTCGGAAGCGAATGGGACTGGCGTCACTGACGATATTTGATCAGTTCGATAGGAAACATGCTCGGTATGTTTGCCCTCCAACCGTATACTAACCGTAGTCTTCTACGAATCCTGTGGGTAGAGGCTCTGTAGATTGTTAGGCCAAGAGCTAGCTTAGGACGTTGGAATTAGACTCGTAAGTAGTCCAGATACATATCTGAATCCATACCCAGAACCACGATCCTGCCAGTTTTGACAGATTGTAAGTTCGCGTTTCATCCAAGTTGAGTATTTTGTTGCTTCGAGTTCAGAGTTTATTCCACCTGAGGTTTTTCACGTTAAAGTTTACACCTTAGGCACAATTTAGTGCCACATGCAGCTGAGACACTCAATATCATGGATGCTATTACCGACAGCTCTTGCACAAGAAGGACCCAAACGCCACAAAACGATTGCATACGAGGCTATCTGGAACCATCCTGAGTAGACTTATTGTTAACGCAATATGTGCCGTCAACGCCAGTGGGCCGCGGGTATCCATCTTTTCCTATGTGCTCCTTTGAATATTATACCATTCATCGATATAAGCATATATTATTCAATTCTCAAGTGAGAAAGAGGGAGAATCCTACTTCTGATGTTCCGAATGTAGCAGATGTTGACACCTCTCGTCATTAGCCACTGTTCATTATACCGGACAGATGTTACAGAAACCATCAGTGGACGGTCAAGTATCTGTCGGCCTTACTTGCCGTATTGTGGAATATCGAGATCCTCCACTTCTCATGACAATATAGCCAAAATCGTCCCTCAATAGGCTAAGCATGTGTTGGTGGCAACGCGTCCTCGGTATTGGAGGACACGGCGGACTGATCCGTCATCCGATTCGGGTCCGGGTAAACACTTTTGAGCCAGCTCATCTACAAGAATTTGGCAGTTCGTGCCTGAAAATGCAACACGTGGCTCAAGTCAGGACACACAAAACGCTACAATAGGCTGTACACGAAATCCTCGGATAAGTGGAAAGGGTCCAGCTCAAAGGATTAACACTGTACAGGTCATACCAAGTGCCCCGACATGTGGGTGTTATCAGGATATTTAATAGTTCCAAGCGCAAGGCAGAGATAGCCGCACTGTACTAGAAGCAGCCTCGACACTGAACTGTGAACAGAAACCAATCGGGAGAGTTTTGAAATGGAGGAGAAAGGAGGAAAATCATCGGCACGCAAAACATATGTGCCTTGGCAGTTGTCAGCCTACCACACGATCACATGTGCAATGCTCCTTCGGTACCGTCGCCTGACTCTTATATCTCCCTAACCAAAAACCTCACAACTTACCCCTTACTCGTCCTATCCTTGCGACTTCATTCAACGTCCTGCTCCGTTCGAACGAGTTTTGCGGAAGTCACTATTATTCTAGAAGCTATCAGGGAGTCCAACTGGCACATGCCACCCTTGTATAACCAGCACTAGTTAGTGACTCGATGATTGGGCGCTCGGACCGAGAAGGGTTAGGTAGACGATGAAAGTTTGTAAGTAGGTTCACAGATGAAATGAAGCATTGTTTCAGTTATATAACCTGCTAACCCATACCGAGCCCAATCTGTTCCTTACTTTACACTACGCCAGCATATCATGATCTAGCCGCTAGTTCGTAGGTTGGGGTACTATAAACGTATAGCGAAATCTGTTGCGTAGAGTAATTAGTTAGGGGATGGATCACTCACTGGTACCTTTATCATGATGAATTTTTTCAATCGTTAAAGGTAAAATCCTGGTGAGCCAAATAGCGGAAAAACTTCAAGAAGATGCCCATACAAATTTTGTTGGTCACAGTTGTCGCGGATAAATATATAGCTGTATTGGTCATCTACAGGATACATGTAGTAGAAATCAGTCCACCGTATATGCTGGGGGTTGCCCCAGATAGGGCATTTTGCTATCGCTGAGAATTGGTACCATGTTGGGAACCGGTGCCCCACCTGATGACAGGCTCCTCTGTGAATCTTGCCCTTGCAGACGAGGGTCCATAGCAACTTCCGATAGGTGGGACGACGGCGAATGGGCAAGAGGTGTGGAGCTTTCGGTTATGGTAGATAGAGTGTTAGGCTGGTAGCGATGAGGTGAACGCATGAAGCGCTGTGCTATCTGCGTGGTTGTTCCTTGCCAACTGTCCCCCTGGTCTGATTCTGTGGCTGGCGTGGCAGAGGCATACGGATGGGCTAAGGCTGCAGCAGTTGCTGGAGCCATCGCACCCGGGAAAGGACTCATGGCTGTACTACTATGGCTAGCAGAAGTCCAGCCGTTATCGTAAGGCTGATGATAGGCGTAGTCGTTGCCGCCATTTACGACGTTTCCTGGGGTAGTGGACATTGCAGGGCCAGTATATGGGCTTCCGTCAACAGTCCATGCTTCTGAGATCGGTCTCCTCTTGCGGCTGCGTCGACAGCAGAAAAAGATTACAGCCACTATTATGATCAGAGCGCCTGCGCCGAGGGCAGAGCCAACAGCGATGGCAACAACGTGCTTTGATGATGAACTCTTCGACACTCCGGAAGATACTGTAGTATCTGCGGAGGTTGTAGAAGTTGAGGTGAAGCTAGATGACGATCCTTTGAAAGAGGCGCTGGGCGTGGGAGTCGATGTGGGAGTCGATGTCGATGTCAAAAGGGTCGATGTTGAGGAAGAGGTGGACGTAATCGAAGTCGTCAAGTCCGATGGGTCAAGGGTGGTGAATCTGGGTGAAAGAATAAGCTTTTTCTCGCTATAAGGAGCTGGATACTTACACTAGACCATCTACCACAGCGTACTTCTGCCCCACGGAGATAACCAACTTGTGCACCGTGTTCGTCAATCCACTTACACCCCAAACCACTTGAGATTGCACTGTCTCTGAGGGGCCTGTATTTAGTGGAGAGGGGTCGGTGAGATTGATCAGTACGCGTGCCCCAGAGTCTAACGAAACCATAGTATCGACAGGGTATGGCCATAACGGTGACATGAAGAAGACAGCAACACCTGAACCGAACTTCAGCATTAATCAACTCATTGAAAAGAAAGTCGAACCCGTGAAAGTAAAAGTCGCTGTAGCACTGGGATCTGAAGTGAGCATATGAGCGCTTTCATAGTCCAGGGGGCTGTTGGCTGGTATCTCCCAACTCGCTCTTGGATTGTATACGATGAGCGGATCCTGGTCATTAACCGTGTTATTACGGAGACAAAAGGCGGATTCTAACCAGGAAAAGGTGAATAAGAGGGCGAGATGGATGAACATGACGATGGCTGGTGCCAGCAAGCCGCGAGGCTCATCATGGCGGTGTCCATTCTCCCATCACAATCACCCCCAAAGCGAAGAAAGGTCAGTTTACTTTACGTAAATACTACAAAACTCGCCTAATTAAGGGACCTTCGACAACGAAATTCTATAAAATACAGACATATTTATAAACTTCTTTCCACAGTATTTTAGAACTGGCTGATGACGAAAGGAGCCGAGGAAGCACATGTTAAAAAACGTCATAAGTATATATTGTGGCTTATTTCAGAGAGAGATCACCGATGCAGGGGGGAAACTATTTGACATATTCTGTCATTCCTGACTGAAGTGATAATCGTCTACGATAACAAAAGTCGAGAAAGGTACGCGCCGTCAGACACTCACTTTGAAAGATGATTCCGTCCAAACGACACACCGGACAAGGTTATACTGGAGATATCAGATCGAGTCACACTGGAGAAGCCCGTTCGCTCACCTGGTCTTGGCGTACGAAAAGCCTCAAAACCCACTTGAATGCGCTAACCATATGGTGTGAACAGGGCGGTCTGATGAAACACAATTATTTTTGAATGAGAGGATAAGAGGTAATCAGCGTCCAATGGATGTAGAGACAGCGGTTCAGAGCACAGATACCCTTAGCCAACTTGAATGTACCGTGAACAACGCTCCCGAAAGAGGTTTTCTAGCTCCCCATTGATTGTATAGGAACGAGGTGGCTCACTAAATACGAGGCGCTGCGCATTTAAGGGCCAGACGTGACTGTAAAAGATATACTGACCTACGCTGGAGAGAAGTCCGAGTCATGAGTGTTTGAAGTGAAGGGATGTGACAACGATGTGACCAATAATTAACTACTATCACGACCTTGCTCTCAACCATATTCTACCACAAATAGTACCAGCGCCCACATTGATAATGTTCGACCTTCCTCTGGAGCCAGAACATGCCAACGGCATCTTCAACACTTTACTCTGAGACCACTTCTATTTCCATCCACTTTCAAGTAAACGACAGTTAACGAGAAACGACTCAAACTGTTACCGGCCGCACCAACCTGCCATATACACTTAGATCAGCTAGTATCTCCACAGGCCATGAAACTGGGCAGACACTCGGTCTCACATCAGTAAATCAGTCGGGACCCGGCGCATTCAGAGCTGCGACTCACAGGCCGCCCACGATGCCGAACTTCTGAAGCTGCTCGTTGTATTACTTTTCTAGCCAGAAAAGACTTTACACCAAACCGGAACTTCGGCCATCGCCCCAACCAGATCACAACGTACATATAGAGTGCTGATCGAGATGGCTAGGAGCCTCGCGGGGGCATGTTGCTCCCAACCGTGAAGTTACTCCATGGATTCCTGGCGCATTACTTAGATCCCGGGCCGCCTTCTACTCCTGAAAAAACGTACTATTGTTGCCAAGCGGATTTGTGGAGAGTCGTGAATATAGGCCTCAAGTTCTACCTAGTTCTTATCGATAAGATTATAGGGGAAACCAGAATATCAGCGACGGTGATAATTCTAGAGGCCTATCAACTAGTCCAAAGGCGCAATGGTTTAGCTTCTTTGTTGAACGCGACCAACACGGATATGACACAGGTTTCAGGTCAACGAAGTGGCCTCATGTTGACGGTACACATGGGCACCGTCCAAATTAATCTCGCATTCATGGTCACGCCTATCTTCAGTTTTTATAATCACTAAAAGCGCCTGAAATAGCGCCGTCGAATAGGTTATCACAACTATGAGTCTAGGCTTTGGGCTGTTGATGTACAATGGCTCAAAAATAATCATATTCTTTCCTATTCACAAGGACATGCAGTTTAGATCTCCTGAAAAATCAGAAACTCGACGGGGAAGTCCATGAAGCGTCCATCGATACGGAATATATTTGTTACGTATACTTTGGAAGTTGGCTTCCTCAGCTTCTTCTGAGACTGAAAATTGCTCCACATCATGGATGTCTAATGTCGTTACTAATATCGGACAGAGGAGGCCAATAGTTTGGCTGTCCTAGGGGTACCCACAGCCAGGAGTCGGATAGGTCACCTAAATCGCCTTTATCCCGCACAAGCAGCATCGGAGTGACCAGTTAGGACATGCTGGTTTGATACCGCGATATACTTGGCTCCTCAAGGACGTCAGGCATAAGCGGATCCGCGGCCTTGAAGCTCTCTCCAATTTGAAAATTCAAGGAGAAAGTGCATAAAATTTGACTCCCGAATCATATTGCTGTATGATGCCTGGTTGGCGTAGAAAACTTTTGGTGTTTGAGGCAACCAACCCAAAGAAGTGGTGGCGCTGCTAGGATTATCGCAGAAGTAAACGGCCTCCAAATTCATCCAAAACCCAGGGTTCTTCAGCATGGGTTCAGCACAAGAGATAGCGGCATGTCCCACACATGTTAAAAACTTTAATGATGGGAAAGAATCTGTTAGAGATCGGAGACTGCTGAAGTTGCACCGATCAAGGATAAGTGACTGAAGCTCTGGGAAACGAAGTGAACCATCAGGGGTGGTATTGAGGGAGGTGTTGTATTCGTCTAGGAAATGAACAATGGCGTGGTCCCAATCCACCAGATGTAATAGTTGTAATGATGGAGCGATGAGATACTCCAAAAGGTTCCCGTAATAATAACAGCAATTGTCGTTGTTGGCCCGAAGACGCAAGGAACGCAAGGTTGGTAAAACCAACTGTAAATTATTGCTAGAAAGGGTTTGCGATAAGGGATCATGGAATATTGAGAGGTTTTCGAGAGACGTAAGAGCGGATATAAGCGGATAGAAATCTTCATTCCAGGACCACATCTGCTTGGCTGTATCGACGTATAATGTTGTTATTGTGGACAGCTGGAACCAAAAAGGCGGACGATAAGGACCATGTATACGCATGTATTTCAGGATGGGTGAACCCGAACCTTGGCAAAAGATTGAAGGCATGTCAAAGTGGGTGGGGTCGTCGAAGTGGCCCACCTTCTTACTGCAGGATAAAACATGGAAGTCTTCCAAACGATGTGCAGCAAGATCACGCAAAAGCTCATAAACTTTGCCTAAACCCATTGGAGAGTTTATTTTGATAACTAGACGTTGCCATCGATGTGTGTGTTCCGCAAGCCGCGGCCACGCCAACATGGAGGTAACAACGCTGGCGTCTCGAAGATCAAGGCAAACCGAGAGTAAACGGTTGCCGGACCGATCAAGGTATCCCTGCAAGTGACCTAAAAGGCGGAGCTTGGCTGATGTATCGATGTTGGTCCAGAGGGTAGGTAACCCTAGCGCTACATTTCTCCACTGGCTACAAACCTGCGGCAGTATCATCTCTATCGAACGTCTCCTACGTTTTGGTGTCCAGATGGGATAGGCAGTTTCGAAGATCTTGCTTAGAATTTCGGGAGGAAGCTGTGCTGTAGACGAGTTGTGGTGATTTGCGGACCGTTTGATGGCGGTTTCGAGGACTTGGATTGAATTATCCACTAAAGCCGTTGCCAAAGCGAGCTTCTCCCTTTCCGCCTTCAGAAGTTCCACGCTCTGCACCAATTGAGCTTCGCCAGCTTCCGATAGACCTGTATCCGATGTAAGAAACGCTACACATTCATGCATTAGGGTCTTAACCTGAGAGCAGAATATAGTGACTGATCGCTCATAACGGTGGATGCAAACATACCATATCGTTTGTCTGTCCTAGGGCATCTTGATGAGCCATATTCAAGAAGCTCTCTCCCCCTTTGGTACCCATGTTTCCCTCTGCGACTTGGTCCGATGCCTACAAGAGCGAAGACACAATGCCTCTATTCTCAGCAAACTGGTCAAAACGTCTTCCACTACTCGTAACCTCAGCCACCTACTTGACTTTAAGCTACAACATTGGAATAAAGGCCTGTATAAGTAACCAAGTCACTGGCGCCTAGAAATACGTGTAAATGTGATGATTTCGTGACAGTTTAGCTGATTCGTCGAGGTTCGCAACTCTTTTCGTGTTGGTACCACCCTCTCAGTTAAAACATCCATTTAAGGTCGCAAGACTACGGGGACGTCCTCTCACCACAGATACTATCCCTGATTCCCGTGCTTGGCAAAAGGCTTCTGGAGTATGACTTGGAATCCCCAGCCTTCTCGGAGAGTGTTTGAAGCTTTTGCCATCGTGGAAAATCTTCGCTGAAGTGCATGAAATTTGAGTCCTGAGCTATATCGTTGAACGATGCCAAATTGGAATAGAACAATGCGGGTGTTCGTTGTGTCCAATCGTTGATGCGGACGCTGGTTGGCCGATTAGCATCGTTACAAATGTAAACCGCTTCTAAAGTTTGCGGCAAAGGGTCCGTTCCGTGAAAAACAGAGTGGGCGTGGTCAATTGCAGTGCGGCCAACGCATGTTAAGAATTTCAATGAAGGATAGGTAGTGATATAAGCCCGGAAGGTAACGAGGCTGAACTTGCATTCGACAAGAAAAAGTGATTGAAGCTTCGGGAAACGAAGGGCGCCGTCTGCGTGAACTTTTATGCCTTTACCCATATCCCAGCGGCCGTGCCAATCTACGAGATGCAATATTTCTAGAGACGGAGCGATAAGATGCGAAAGAATCACTTCATAATCAAACCACTTGTCATATTGAGCGCATCGGAGACGCAGAGAGCGCAAAGCTGGTGCAAGTGTTTGGCTGATACCAGAGAGCCCGTCTCCGTTGAAAGGGTCATGGTAGATTGAAAGATTTTCAAGAGATACAAGGCCGGATATCATTGGTCGAAAGTCTTCGTCCCAAGTCCACTGTTGTTGGACGGAATGAATGCATAGTGTTGTTATAGTGGACAATGTCAGCCACAGGGGTGCCCAAGCCATGTAGTTGATATATAAATATCGTAAATTTGGTAGAGCCCTACGAAAGATAGGAGACTCTTCAGGTCGCCAGTGGTTTTCATTTTCATGGTCACTGGCCATATAGGAGAATGAAATATGGAGCTCTTCTAAATGTGGCGAAACTTCCTGTAACAGCTTGTAGGCCGCCGAAAAACTAGTTTGAGAGTCAGTCATGACAGTCAGACGCTGCCATCGGTCGATGTGCTCCACGAGCTGCTGCCATGCCATTAAGTAGAGTGCATTATTGTGTCGCAGATCTATGGATACGGAGAGTAAACGATTCCTGGACCGAGTAAGATAAATCTGTAGAAAATATAATGGACGAGTGCTTGAGGAGTCGATGTTGGTCCATAGGGTAGATAGCCCAATGGCTACGTTTCTCCACTGAGTACAAACCTGCGATAATATCACCTCTGCTGGTTGTTCGTTGCTCTGCTGTGTCCAGACAATACGAGCGGATTCAAATATCTTTCCCAGAACTTCCGCAGGAAGCTGAGCCGTAGACGAGTTCCAGTGATTCCTAGACCCTTTTATGGCAGATTCAAGAACGTCCTTTGATGTATCCGCCAAAACCACTGCTTCGGAGAGCCTCTCGTCCTCATCCTGCAGATCTTTCAGCTTCCTTTCCAATAGAGCTTCCCCGGTCTGAGATAAACCCGTGTCTGATGCAAAGACATATTGCGAACATTCATCCATTACTATCTGGACGTAATTGGTGCAGGCCATATTAGCGCTTCGCCTTTCTACAATTAAAGAAAGTAAATGGGAGCCTACCATACTCTCCACCTTCTCCAGTGTATTTTTCTGAGGCATGGCGATGGTGTATAGAGATTGAATATTGCCGTGACGGAAGTGTGACAAAAAATTGTAGGCCAATTTTTTCCAATGTTTTCTTTCACCCAGACCTTCCCTCTCCGTGTAGTGTCCTCGACTTTTCGGATCGTCAAATCACTGCAACTTTCGCCAACTAAATCTATTTTGCGACTTTTCCGCCTTGGATTCTCAGACTGATCATAAGCTATAACGCAATGATGCAACTGTATCTCTCTCAGATTTACATTTGCACTGATTACAGTACGCAACTTCTTTTTTTGCGGTCTATGTTTTTGCATACTGTATATATCTGGTCAAGTGAGTTGTTCAGCATCAAATTTCCCCTTATGTCCATTTACCGAAGCCACGAGGCATACACTTCGACCTTTGATCGAGGCTTTATTTTCATTGTCAATCACATTGGTCCTCATCTTTACCAACGATACCTCCCTATGCCGCGCCTGCGAATACCCTTTGAGTTGTACACCAAAGGGAATCGAATGCCAATCACCAAACTTCAGGACCAAGTCGTTGGACTACCTCACGACATTTAGAATTTTGATGTTTAAAGCGTGCTTGCCTTCTCTTTGTCTCCTCAATCCAGACTTTCTCCGCCTCTTTGATGCCCGCCTTTTTCTCTTTGACTAGGCTAGGTAGCTATAAAAAGGAAGGAAGGTAAGGCAACTCAATCCTCACTGAACTACTCGAAGCTCACGAAAATCACCCACTTCTCATAAAACCACCCAACTTCACAACTCTCGACGCGATGTCCTACGTCAATATCCTCCACACTCCCGTCACATCTTCCAAACACTCCGATTTCTCCTCCCTTGGTGGTGCGGTCCTGCCTTCTCACTCCGCGTTCATGTCCCCCTCCCGTCGACGCCTCCCCCAACCGCCTATACCCGCGTCGAAGTGGCGTCATGCGACGAGATCTAGTGCCTTGCACAAACCAATTTCATTTGACTTCATTGGCTATTCTGGGCAAGGCGTGATGATGACGGAGCTCGTCTCAAGAAGCGGAGGTGCGCTAGCGCAAATGATTCAGGGGGCGGGAGATATGGTCCTCGCGCATACAGGTATGACGCGTATCACGTTCTGCATCATTGTAGGTTGTTACTTTCTTCTTGTAGTATTCAGTTCTGACCTCTCTTTCTACAGTGGCCGGGGTACGAACATGTCGAGTGGGTACGGCTCATTGAAGTCACCACCCGAAGCGGTCCAATCACTCGTGCCCAACTCGGTGCGTTGATTTCGCAACAGTTCGGAAAATATATCCAGGTTTGCAAGGTCCCATGTATTCAACCAAAGCTTTTCGGTTGACATAGTATTCGATAAGCAGACGTCACAATCTGCGCCATCTACATCTTCCGGATTTCAAATCGGAGGGCACTCTGGAATCGGGTTCGAGCATATGGTATTGGTGGCGCTTTGCAACACCTTCGAAGATTGTTGGCAGGCTGACGTTACTGTTGACCGGCGCTGAAGCTGGCCTTTGGCCACGATAAGAACATGCATCTGTTCGACGATATCCCACATGCATGCGAAACAATTGTATTTCTAGCACCATTTCTACTCCTCCGTAGCTATCGCTTGTTTTTCTTTCTGCTTTGTTATTGTAGCTTTTAAACCATAGACGTATTTATTTCCCATCCACTATGAAGTGTCATTATCACGTATTTGAGGTGGTAGAAGTCGAGTATTCTATCCTTGAACACCATTTCTACTAGCTCGGGCCGGTCCATACCGTATTATGACATCATCACGTGTACCCGAGAAGCATGTTGGCCCAACAACGCCAGCGACCCCGCAAATCCCTTAAATACCGCCATCTCTTCCCGTTTGAACACCTGAATTCCCGCTTTTAACCAGCTCCACCGTGATGCTCTCAAAAACTATCCGCGCTGTTCTCGCTTTCCCTTCTCGTCGAGCTTATAGCGTGTCAAAGCCCTTACTTTCCGACGCACAAACGCCGAAACACACACCGGATTCATACGCGAAAGACGTTGATCCCAGCGGACCCGTCGATCCCGCTGTTTACAGGGTTGACCCAAACTCCGAGAGTGTGCAGAAGCCATACGAGCCACCTTCAGGCGAGTGGAGTCGTGCTGGAACGAGGACAAGTGAATATCAGAGTATGAGTACGACGGAGCCGTACAAGGTACCAGGACCGGACCAGCGGTATGGGGGGAAGGAGGCATTAGCAAAAGATAAGGGACCAGAGACGAGCAAGCCAAATCAAGGACCTGAGGGGACAGAGAGTGGTGGAAGGAAACCAGGGGGACGATAATTCAAGTTGAGTTCGTGATTGACTCGTCACGGTAAGCTTCTCTTTCGGTGATCAAACTAACTCGTGTCTCACTGGCGCGTAGGCTAATCAAATCACCTCACAAATAGTCCTTGAATGCTAATGACCACTGTACAATAAATGCTGAATCAAATGTACATTATTTTGTCCGAAACGAATGTGCTTGTTGACCTGTTCTGGAGTTCAGTGTCAACGGTGAACATCCACGTATAAAATCTCTGAACTGACCAAGGTCCACTAGAACAGACAGAAACGGCAGGCGGCGTCCAATATGAAAAAAAGGCAATTTACCCTTTCATCGAAGATACGGCAGCTGGGAATTTGAACCCGTCATCACTGCCAGCTGAGCAGGCCTCTTCGACCGATATCCGCCACCAGAAACCTCAGTCCAGCG
>JABCKU010008210.1:0-42832 GCA_018221655.1 Myochromella boudieri
CGGCTCAAGACGGCTCGGCCTAAAGCGGCCCGGCCACGGCCGGCTTCAGGCTTTGGGCCGAGCCTGGCACATCACTAAATATGACGGAGTTTCTACAAAGAATGAAAGTTCGCAGTACGTCCTCGTTACCCTCTTCTAGGGACTCCTTGTCAGTACTGTTCTCTTTTGGTGGATCGATGCTTATAACAAACATATTCGTTTATAAGTAGTTCGCCCAACTTTTCCATGTAACAAGATAGGCAGATAATGAAAGTTGTATTACATGGCACTCCTACATAACTATATACAAAACTGTCGAATGCTAAAAGAAGGTCTCAAAGTCGGGCGTGGCATTCAAAGCAATCTCCAAACGGTTGCGGCGTGCGCTGTAGTCAGCACAATGATGAGCAGTACAAGTGTACTGGATCACTGAGTAGATCCCCAGCAAAGCATCCCGGGATCTCTTGTCACCCAGGCTAGCCCAACATGCACCGGGTGAAGCCTGTGTACGCAGTTGACAGGATGGGACCGCCGGATTATTGAGGATGGAGCTGTAAATGCAAACCGTCGTGCCGTGGTTATTGGTTGAATTATAATGCTCTGGGGCAGCTGCGTTTATCGCACTGAATGCTGCGCGGCTCCAACATTCGCGATAATTGACCTAGTGGCTAAGTGAGTTAATCTAATCATTACCAATTGGACGGTATCTTGCGCACCCATGGAATAACCCACTCTGCAGGCAACTTTTTGACGACCTCGTCCAAAGGTAAGTCTAACATGGGTGGGGCCGCCATGCGTAAGATGTCCTTGTAGTCGTGACACCAGGCGTATTTGAATATCTCTGCTGCGTAGTTTGGTAACGTGTGTCTAGTCGGGCGCTGTTACATAAATCCATCCGCAAAGGTCTGGATGCACGAACTTACTTCATGCGAACATTACAAATATTCATTGCCGAAAACACCTCGTATTTCTCGGCGGCTTCTGCAAGAGGCGCCAACGTTTCGAAAGGAATCGCTTCGAGGCTTGGGTGGCGCCTCGGGTATACAAATTGGAAGAGTAGTTCCAGCGTTTCTGACGTTTCAGTGAGCTGCACCACTTCCCCATGTGTATCGAACTCTGCTGGTGGGAACGCGCCCGTCTGTGGTTCCAAGTTTTTGCGGTGGATCTTGAAGAAGACCTTATCTGACGATACGAAGGTGACGTCTGCATCGTCTGCGCAAACTAGATAAACAGAAAGGAGTTCGATGTCAGCACTGAGCTGTTACCAGGCAGTGCCGAACTCACAGTTCTCTGATGTCTGGTGTGTTGTCTCTGTGTCATTCAACTCAGTTTCAACATCGGCTTTGGCCGTAGTATCCATTAATAAGGTTCTCTGAAGCGTGCCTGGATATCAATGGTGAGTCTACAACGCAGCAGCGTAGTACCAGCAGGAAGTTGAAGGAGAGCTTTACTTGCTTTTCCCATCACCTCGTGCAGATTCGATTCATAAAGCGTCAAAAGAAGCTCAGCTGACCACATATAGGGACCTATGTAAACAAGCGCCGAGGGGTTGAGGAATGGATGGTTTCGAGAATCGAGTCAAATCCTCTGAAAACCCCTTCCCACTCCACGATGACTCAATGCCTAACTACTAAGTAGTAAATATGCATTTCTGGCATCCGGCAATTGGGCGGGCTACAATAACATAGTAGGTGTCGGGAACGAATCCTCTTGGAGGCCGAGCTTTTCCATGCTATCCATCCACGTCCAAAGATGTGCTTCCTCCATATTCTGAGGTGTATGTAGCCACTATTGCAGGGTGTGGACGGCCTGGCGTAGATTTCAGGTGGCGATAGACAAGAAGAACACACACTCGTAGAGTGAGTAACTAGTGAGTAGTGCCAACTTGGAAGTTGCACCACGTGCCTTCAACCCAACAACCGACCCGGACGCGTGACGCATGCCCAATAGGCAAGCCCAACCGCTACAGCCGCCAAACCTACAATCGCACAAGCCCACACACGGAATGAGACGGAGGAGGAAGATCTAGGCCGGGTGACGAGATGGACACAGCCCACTAGCCATGAGGCGAGAGCACATCCTCTATCCAAGGACCAAGAGTACATTTGTACCTAACGTTCCAACCACTTCAACCGCCCGACAAGCCACCGAAAGAATCTCAATACATGGACCGGTGGACTCCCAGCACCAAATTTGAACTTCCTCGCGGCGAGTTAGTGTCGCTCGTAGAGGCAGCAGACTCTTCCAGTTCGTGTATCCCAGGCATCACCCAGACCTGGTCGCCACACCCTCCAAGAGTTTGGCCATCTGCGGAGAAGTACGAGGCCTTTCTGGTGATGAATGTATGTGGGATGTGTATGATGAAGCAGCTACCCTTTGTGCCGAGGTTCTGGTAATGGATGAAACCTGATGTTCCTCGAACGTCGGGTGGAGCCCACGTTCTACTGGGAAGTACCGTAAGTATGTCATCCAACCACGCATTCATCCATGATTTTACTTTGGTATTCCTACAGTTGTCCTTGGAAGGGGTTTTGAGACAGCAATCTCCTGAATGACTTGTATCACGGGTAAGAACATGAAATATCATTCAGCAGTCACTCTTTACTAACCGTTCTATACGTACTAGTAGATGCGTTTTTTTCGGCGAAGTAGCGCGTGTGGCACACGGATGAAGAATACGCTGGATGCCGTACCCTTTTTCTAACCTAGTCTGGTCTCTGCTGGGGGTGTGTGCTCTTGACTACGATATTCTTGGTACGGAGGTATGGCGCCTTCACTCTAAGTCATTTTTGTGCTGTTATACCCCCTCAGCTTCCTTCATCTTCCATCCAAACTTCTCTCTTTCGTCACCCTCACGCTAACAAGTTCTCAACGGTATCGGGTCTTGTCCGGGCCCGGGATACTCGAAAGGTTGGAAAGGCACACTCTCATATCTTTGATATCCGTTCAATATCTTCCCTTCAGAGTTCCCTTCCGATCTCTCGAAGTGCTTTGTTAAGCATCGGTACACTGGCAGCCTGTGGAATTTGGTGCTGATGCACGTAAACAGTCACCACTAGCAGTGGACAAATATTACACAGAGACCACTTATGACACATGTATGTTGCTGGATCTTTCCACTGGTGTGTTTGAAAGCCACATGGTACGCTGATTTGAAGAACAATCAGTCAACCTATTTTGAATGCCAGGATGTGGGGACACAGTATCATTACCCCGTATCCGCCCATCTGTTGACGAGAAATCAGATGTGCATTTAAGTTTCATTGGACTTGAAGATGTCATATCTAACTCTATCGGTCACGCGACTGGCTTCGCTTGGATTCCCAGTCAACGTGCACAGTTTTGAAATGAACTTCAACGAGCTCAAGAGGCCTGTCGATCAAGTTGACTGGGATTCTACTAGCAGCTAGCAAGGATCTGATGCATGCCAACCCAGTGCGCCGATGCATCACGCATAGCAGGTTCGATTGGGCAGAGGGTATATGGTAGTATTTTTATTCTTTACAGATAAGATGATGTTGCTAACACCGCGCATGTATATTTAGAAGTACTATTTCCCGAGTTGTTCGCACATCATGATAAGGTACAGAATTCGAGTGGCATATAACTCACACGTGGGGTTCACCTTATATTGGTTTGTGCAGATGATATTTTGTGTTGGAGGTGCCCAGAGCTGTTCAACAACAAACCTGTTCCTGAGTCCCGGCTACCAGCTCTTCGTGCCCACGCATAATGCCCATCAGGAATAATGGGTAAGATATCATTTTCGGCGGTGAACGTACACTGATTGACGGGAGTGGGGCTATACTTAAAACCTCCCAGCTACATAAGTGATATCGCGGAGTGCGTTTTCCCCCGTCACCCTTCACTTTCCCTCCCCAGTTATGGTATACTCTCTCGTGCCCCTTGCAGAACTTTTCGAAGAAAACCAGGAGCAGCCAGACGTACCAAAGCAAAATGGTTAATGAAATCTCTCATAAAGGATGTTTCTGCTGACATCTCTTTATATTTTCATAGGCGCCTACTATTCCACAGCAGAGAAAACAGATGATAGTGATGATACCGCCGCCTCTCAAAAGCCTACTAGTAAACACAAGGGGTTAAGATTCTCAGATCATCCCAATATTTTAAGCCCGACTGTCGGAGCCGCCAACTCACTGGACACCTCGCCCAAAATTCACAATCCTCTTTCTCGACACTTCTCTAGAAGCATGCCTGCGATGGCCGTACATGGAGAACCACCTACAATTCGAGTCCATTCACCGTCAAATCAATCTCTTTTCCATAACTCTATTCACGAAAGAATGCCCAGGTATTCCGATCGTCGCAGCACAACACCAATCTCTGAGATCCACCTTCGGCGATCCGAATCAACAAGAAGTTACATTCCTGGTACACCTCTATGCCCATCACCAGTCCCCGGTATCCATGATCCGGACACGATCACGCCAATACCTAGAAAAAATGGGAGCCTTGGCTGGGCATTGACGGACCCAAAGAGTGGTATCATGGTCATTTTCAAGTTGAAGCTTCTCTGCCGCTTTATCTACTATATTCTACTTTTTCACCTTCCAATGTTCTACTTCCACCGTGTGGCCCGCGTTTTTAAAGAGGCAGATATGTGCGCAGATGACTTGAAACAGGCAGCAATTTCGAACTGGATGAAGAACCAAAGGCGCCCGAGCCTTTTCAGTGTAACTATCCGAACTACCAACCATACCCGCCGCAACCTTCAGACAATATGGGAAGATTTCATCGATAGCTCGATACGGGAGTGGAAAACGACAAATATTGTGTCTGTAATGCTTTTACCGTGCGTTTCAAGTTTTACCTATGAGTGCCTATTCATCGTTTGACAACCCGAAAAGCTCTATCGTTGGCACACTTCAGATCAACGCAGCTCTTGCGGACGTCATTATCCGAACAGTCCTTTTCACGTCTTTATTGTGCGCTCTCATGAGCCTGATTTATGGATGTATCTACATCGTTCGATTTGCAAGCATGAGACCGGTCCACAAAGCCGTGGAATGGGCGGCGGTATGTACTTCTCTATATGGCACCTGATGATAGTGTTAACTATTTTGACAATTAAGGAAAGTGAACAGAGTGAAGCAGCCGTTTTTTGGAATGTGTGGGTGCTTTTAGCCATGCCAGCTGCATGGTTAGCATGGTAATGCACTCTTATCCGCTCGAAGACCATACCATTGAAAATTTGGACGACAGGTCTCTAATTATGTTTGTCACAGCGATCACTATATTCTTCTGGCGCTATAATCCCATGGACTCCGTACCGATCACTACGGTTGTCTTAGGAGTGAAGATCGCGGCGCGCTGCGTCGTCATGTTCACGCTCACCCTTGGAGTGATACACCTCATTCTAATCATTTACACCCTCAACCAGTATGGGACCAAACTGGACGAGAGATGGAAAATCAAAGTTCAGGAAGCAGCATTGAAGCGACCACTGGAAAACTTAACTTATATGCGTAGTGTTGAAGAATAAGTCATTCAATTGCGTCCGTAGCAGTTCACATATTTGATAAGGCGTCATAATACTCTACAACTTACGAGTAAAGTTGTGAAATATCTAAGCCTCTAGTGGAATAACATTCCTCTCGTTGTCCTTCCATTGCTAAGTCCCAAGCTCTCCGTCTTTCGGCAAACGCCGAAGATTCAACTTCCAGATTGGGCAAGTGCAGCAGCCTCCACCTTACCGCCAATGCCTAAGGGTGAGGGGATTGGATGAGGCGTCCAGGAAAAAGGTACAGTTGACGGGCAGCTGGTGGAAAAGTGGGTCATCATGTCGGAGGCTAGGGAGCTCAGAGAAGCTAGAAGCTAGAACAATGACGGTGAGCTTGGCACGGAGAACTTGATGCACAATAAATAAAAAAATATTCAGATCGACGCCGAGATGTCCGATGCGTCAACATTGCAAATATATCGGCACGTTGTCCCTCATTGTCCACGTTGCCTGTGGGGCGGAAAGCTGCGTGGGAGGCGAATAACCTAATTACCTTTCTTCCACTTGTGACTTCATGGTGTTCAACCATGCACAAAATGTTTTCCTGGAGAATTGCGAGTTAACAGAGGTTAACTACCACAGCCAGCCTCAAGAGCGACATCAAATAGGTCAGCGTTCAACTATGCATCGAAGAAATGTCTCAAAATTTGTCTTTTCCAGGGCGTCACGGTCAGGCATTGGGACGGTCTATTGCGCATGGGGCAGCCTATGACTCCAAAGAACGTGATCCTCCTTCTCGGTGCCATCCAGGAACTAGAGTCGAACTCCAACAAGATCTCACAAAGTGGTTTGACTCTGGTCCAGAAGCAGGACAGAGCAAAGTGTTGTGGTTGCATGGACCAGCTGGCTCGGGAAAGTCAGCCATTGCACAGACAGTCTGTGAGCGTTATGCTGAGCAAGGTGATCTTGCGGCCAGCTTTTTCTTCTCGAAAGGGCGGGCCCGCCGGGATACCGACACCTATCTCTTCACCACACTCGCTTTCCACTTAGGGCGATCCAACTCTGCCTTCGGTCGTGCACTGTCGGACATCATCGAGTACGATCCTTATATTATCGATAGTTCAGCCGATCGCCAAATACAGAAACTGATCGTTGAGCCATTTACTTTGGCAGTTTCCAACCTCAAGGATGATCGGGACAGCAAATGGCCAACCCTCGTTGTGATAGACGGGCTGGACGAATGTCAGGGGAGTGATACGCAAGACTTGATTCTAAAGCGGATCGTTTCTCTTGTAAAAAATCCTGCTATCCCACTCCGCTTCCTCATTCTCAGTCGACCCGAGCCGCCAATTCAGTATCCCTTCGAAGACGGTAGTCAACTCAAACATCTTTCAACCATCATATCGCTGTATGGGAAATACAAATCACGCCAAGACATCCTTACCTACCTTCAGACCGAATTCAAGAGAGTCAGAACCTCGCCCAAGCACAGGAGTGCGATGTCTGGGGTGGAAAAAACTTGGCCCGGCACCGAGGTCACCGACGCCGTTGCGGACAATGCTGACGGCTACTTCATTTTTGTCTCGACACTGATCAAGTTTATTGACGAGGAATTCCATTCCCCAGTTATTCGCCTCAGAGACATACTTGCAGAAGATTTCGCCGGCTCCAAGCCATTTGCCGCACTTGATAAACTATACGATCAAATCCTATCAACCAACCCAAATTTTGATGATCTACTTCATATTCTCGGTCATTTCTTTGTCATTAAGCACAATAACTTTTACCACGGTGTCCTTACAATGGGTCGTAACACTCGTACCGCAGTACTTGGGCTTCAGCCGAACATGATTGAAGTGAATCTTCAGGGACTTCATTCTGTCCTTAATATCGATCACTTAGTGGGTTATTATGACATTACTTTCGTCCACAAATCATTCGAAGATTTCCTCTTTGATCCAAATCGTGCGGGGAGATGGCTCCTGGACCACACAAGGAACATCGAGCGCCTCTGTCTCGACATCCTTGCACTGATCAACCGCTCACAAACTGAGATGGTGTATTTACGGTACGTATGTTGTCCATTTACGCTACTACTAATAGCACTAAACTAATTTTGAATTAGAGTACTTCATGTCGATGCTGCTATATTCACGGATGTAATTCGTATCTTATGTGACTGCCTCTATCACGGTGAATGTTTTGTGTCAGTTATACATGCACTGGACAATATGGGATGTGAACCTTGGATGTCTCTCATTCAGCACATCTATGGCGACTCATCAACGGGCTTGCAAGATCAGGTTTTGTTCGCGTCTTACTTGAGCAAGGTCCACCACAAATTGGAGGTGTGTATTACGAGCATTGTGATCAGGCTCTTGACACTGAAGCTTTTTTTAGGCGCTGGACAGTCGTTTGGCTCAACAATTTCAAGACATTTGTGATGCGGCTGATCGACAGTTCATCACTGTTCAGTCGGAGCACGATGCACTGGTTGTCCAGAGCTTTTATCAAGTCAGTACATCCAGCACCGCAAGCTCCAGAGTAGCATTGGAGTTGCTTGGAATTCCCCTTGAAGATACGATAATGGCCATTGAACCGCACTTTCTAGGCTTCTTATCTTGTCACCTCCAGTTATTTAGTGATCATCCCACCGTGTGCCACCGCCTCCTCGCTTTCTTCCAAGACCCGAAGCGGTGCGGTGACCTCTTTATACCTAAGTCACACATCCACCGATTTCTGGCCGAACGGTGTCTGGACATTATACTATCCAAAAGTGGCCGTGATTCGAGGTTCGCCTACAAAAGACAGACCTATTTCTATGCCCGGGAACACTGGATGAACCATTTATTAAATGTCACTACTGCCGATAGTCCTCTTCTCGCGGCGCTTTGTCGCGCTAGTATGTGGTACAGTACTCCTGATGAGGTGGAGACCATCACACATGTTATACTTCATTGGGTACTTTTCGCCCCTATGCAATCAATCACGCTCGCCAGCACTAACAAGCCAACACAGCCGCCGTGGAAACATGATAATTTTAAAGATGCAGCATGTCGCCTGAAACTTACTATGTCCCCTGGCTTCGAAGACCCCCCAGAGCACGCCGAATGCAAGTTAATTCAATCTCCTTGGGAGTGTCATAAAGTTCTTAGATCCCAGAGCTTGACCGAGGTTCAATCTGTCCTTGAATGGCTTAAGGTTAATACACATTTTCTCTTCACATTTAAAGCTGTAAACTACTTTTTAGGCTTTGGAAAGCCCACCATGGGATCTGGTGGAGATGTGGCAAAACATTCCTGACGTCATTTCTCGGATGTATGATAGCATCATAGTACGCCCTCGCATCTGGCCATATATTGGCACACGTCCACACCAATGCCAGTGGGATCAGCGTAGTATGTCTCACAAAGATCACCATACCTACTTGGCCTGCCGCTGTATTGGTGTTATGGTCTCAATTGAGTGGGAAGATTTTGCATCGTGAGTGATGATTCGATGAAACGACAATCTGCATATTTTCTCTGTGTTCCGTAGTGCGAGGGTGCCCAGTGATGACATAAAAAACTACAGCTATGCTCGACAACGTTGGACATATCATGTAGGCTGGGCAGATCAACATAACTTGTACCTGAGGGAACTCCTTGAAACGGTCGACAAACAATACCTTTTCGACGAAGAATATTTCTCACATGCCATAGATAATTGGGTGGGTCGTTATTTTGGTATAGTGCTTGACATTCCCCCCCTTAAAAAGTGCCCCAAAGCCACAGCTGCCCAACGATACCTACGTTAGCATCAAAAATTTACATCCAGGCGGACCGCACCCTGCATCAGCGTCGACATTTCGGCAAATGTTCAGATCGTGGGATCGTCGTAGGGTCGAACACGTTCTTGACTGGCTAACAAAGGAACCCACAATGGCGGGGTATAGCAAACTGGTACAGAAATGGCGTACCTATCTCGAACGATTTTCCGCTATGATTCAGGCATAACGACAGTCGCAATGTTTATACACCATAAGCGATGTCGATACCAATTTCTACCATAAGAAAGGTTTGCCTAGATCGATGATCGGGTAAGGGGGAAGTTCACTAGATATATCCAACATCATCGAGCCAGTGGCCGTGACCAAATAAACCTGAGCGCTTAGTGCTCACCTACTGGAACTTCTGAAAAGTTTACACCCAAGATCAACACCACCCCAAACACCACCTCCCTTTTTCCAAACCTTGCTGAGTCCCTCTGTGACAAGTTACGAGCACAGACGAGTAACTGCCGCCTTCCATAGCGCCAACATCAACGGTATGTGACCCTACTACGCCTCCTTAGCATACACGATAGAACCGACCTCTGCCCTTTGATTGTCACACGACGTCAATGAAAAACAATAGGCATAGACGGGAAGAGGCAGTGATGCATGCGTATGAGGACACCTATACAGAAGGAGAATGGTCAATAAAATTAGGATGTTCAATAGGGAGGGATGGCACCGCATGGCTGAGAGGAGCGGTGAGGTGACTCACTAACGGAAGTGCCAGGGAGGAAGAAAGTAGGGCCAGCTCACAATAAGCACAATACCGAGCTCGAAAGGTGCGAATAGGTCAAAGCATGGTGATTTTAAAGATCTGGAATAGTATGTGTTTCTGGTTAGCGTCTCATACAAGTCTCATAGAAATATGGCCCCTACGCACAAAAGTTGAAAACATATTCTCTGCGCGAGTGAAAGTGTAGAAGCTGAGGTTTGGCTGAGGTTAACGATAGATAAGAAGCGCGTTTATACAAGGCCTGCAGTAAGCAGGTTGAGACTGGGGGGGCCAGGATGTTGAGATGTAACACGCGAAGTCTGAACAAAATTGTAAAGTTAAAGGGATCCTGTGGGATAAGATAAGCTCGAGTAAAAGTCATTATTTTTTGAACGCGCATCGTAGCACAGAATCCGTTACCCTCAGTATAATTCCCGGCTCCACACGCGCGCACCCGTTTCTGGTATTTTGAATGGGAAAACGGCGACGAGATAGAATAACGTTAACTTAATTGCTGGGATTTGAAATGATAGTCGTAAATATTATATAACTTATAAGCAAAGGTGAAAGCAACTCCGAAATGAGTTGGAACCGTTACCAAACCGTCACTCTCTTCAATAGACAACTCTTCCCAATCCAACTTGCACGCATAATAAGCCCTAAGCATAATGTCAGAGCAAAAGATATCCGAGCATTGTGAGTCCTCTTGTTTTCCCACAGCGGCATCGAGTCACTAACGTCCTACTCCTTTATTCAGTTCACGACGGAGACGCAGACGTCATCTTTCTTTCATCCGATAACATTCTCTTTCCATTCATCGCAAGAACTTGGAAGCGCAGACAGGTGGATTTCCAGCCCCCGGCTTTGAAACGCGCGGCGAGGTGGTACCTCTCACCGAAACATCTGCAACCCTCGAGCTACTTTTTCAGTTCCTGTACCCCAAGCGTCACCCTCACCTCGCTACTACCCCGTTCACAATACTGGCCCCTCTCGCAGAAGCAGCTGAGAAGTACGAAGTGTTTCCAGCGATGAATATTTGTCGGATCCGCATGCAGTAAGCTTACTGTGTGAATGTCCCGCGGATACACTTGAACTGCATTGCGGGGCCTTCAGAAACGTATTGCCGAATCATGCCTTGGAAATATTCAATTATGCATCGCGCCATGCCTACAGGGAGATTTTAACCCAGGCGGCCCCGCTGTTGATGGAATTACCTTCAGACAAGGTCTTGACCGAGTTAGACCCCCTCCGAATCTCTCCTTGGGTATGTGTATAGAATATTTTTCCAAACTGCTTGGCTTATTAACTTGGCCTCTAGGTTCGCTACCGCGACCATTGGAACCGTGTGGCGTTCACTACTATAACGGCTGCTGCGCCGGAACATTATACCGTGTCCGGCAATGAGATCTACTGTATTCAACATACACGATCCCATGACAGCTGCTCTCTACGTACGAGTGTCTTGCCTAGCCAGCTCTGGGTTAGCTTGGGCGAGAAGAGGTCTCGCAATGCCTTACTGGGACTTTACACCACAACCACGGCCACTTGCTCCGCAAATCAGTATAAGGATTACAGCGCTCGTCTCACGCGGTTGGTGAATGCTTTGAACACTGTACCGAGCTTTGATACCTTTTTGTAAAATCGAAACATTGTTTGGAGCAGCATACCCCACCTCGTGATATCTGGAAACAATTTGTAGGTTGATATTGTTTGCCGGTGTACTTCGACAGATTGTATGTTTGTGTTAAGATCCTCTGAAACTCAAATAATGATTCATAGCTTCCAGGTTCTCTCTCCTCGATGATGTTTCGTTGGTAGGCCCTCTCCCCTCACTCACGAACTCTAAGGCCACTCATGGATTATTCGAATTGAAGAACCAACTTGGATAGCCATGAGAAAGTCACATATACTTAGAAAACATTCGGAACAGTAAATCTAACCCATTTAGTCAAGTAACGTGACACTGACCTCTTCGTCAAAGCCCTCCGATTATGCCGGAGACGCTGACAACGCCTTCGTCTCGCCCCACTTCCTCGTCTTCGTATGTGGACCCGCTCTCAGCGGCGCGTATATAACTCTCCCACACAAAAATACCATCATTGCTCTTCCTACCTCATTGCACTCTGTCGGTACGTCACCCTGGAGCGCCTCAGCTGCACACTTTTCTCAACGCAAGGCAGTTTGCCAAGGAGACCGCGAGAGGCACGACAAGTGAGCATCTCTATCAGAGTGCGTGTTCTTCTCTCCCTCCCCTGCCGATTTAGCTGGAATGGATATTGATACTGACTTGGGTATCCTTTGACATATAGATCACCAACGTAATGCGCAGCTGCTGAAGCGCTAATGTTCGACAGGCTCACTTAATCAAGTACATAGCTCTCTCTTCGCATCACAACAATGTTCACAACCGCATCAGCGTTGTCGAGAAGTAAGCAGACAGCATCAATGGAACTCAACGGGACGGAACTCAGTGGCAATGTATTATATGGTGATCGCAAATTTCTGGGGGCCCTGCATGATTGGTAGTACTTTTACTCCTTTATCCTTTCTCTTTGCAGCTAACATGCTTCCTACACCGCCATAGAAGCCCTTTTCACCCAATGGTGCACACGGACATGTATATTTACGTACAACATTCGATTTGGTCACACATCATAAGATGGCATGACGTTCGAATGATGTATGTATACAACGATTATAAATTGGCTCACCTTATATTCAGTTGTGTAGAGTGGTCGTCGTGGCCGCTGTTCCTGCATCCCCTTAGAAGTATCCAACATCTCAAGCCTTTCAGTGATAAATTTGATTCCCGAATAGTTGCTATCAGCCTCTTTGTATCCACACACACCGCTCTTTAAGCATGTCGTGTGCAGGACG
Organism: Myochromella boudieri; assembly: GCA_018221655.1. NCBI lineage: Eukaryota > Fungi > Basidiomycota > Agaricomycetes > Agaricales > Lyophyllaceae > Myochromella > Myochromella boudieri. The sequence continues at coordinate 12,844 of JABCKU010008210.1, forward strand.
TCGCTTTCAGGCAGTGTTGACAGTCATCGACGATGATGTGACTATATTTAAAGTTCCCCTGCTATAAAAGTGACCTACCGGCCTCCCCCTCAGCCTACGTCTGCTCACTTATGGCGTACCCCTTTGCGCCATCCGTGGGACCATCCTCAGAAGCTCAGGAGCGACCAGGCATACCAATGCAAACTAGTCAGTAAACTCTTTCACAATCAACTTTTCTGACCTGACCAAACCCGCAGTCACTCATTCCACGGTAGAAGAGATAAGTGACGAAGCAATCAGCACGTCACGAAGATCAACTAACAAGGAGTTGCGACCCTCTGATCATTTTGACCAGTTACTGTTTATCCCAGGACAGAATGTCCCCTACCATCGTGCCAATTCGCGAGATATTCAGTCCCCACCACGCAGCTCGCTTTCTCGACATTTCTCCAAGAGCATGCCTGAAATAGGCAGCCGTGCAGGACCACCCATCATCCTAGTCCATCCACCATCAGATCCACCTTCTGAAAACGACTCTGTTGACGAAACACTACCTGAACATTCTGATTATCCGTTCGGCCGCAGTACAACGTCGATGTCTGAGCCCTATTATGAGCGTACCAAATCACCCATTATTCGAGTCCACCCACCCCCAGACCCACCTGTTCCTCACTTCCCAATTCACGACGCAACGCACAACTTGCATTCAGAGAGTTATCCGCCTAGACGCAGCACAACATCGATGTCTGATAACCGTCGCCGGCGCTCCGAATCACCCAGAGGATATATCCCTCATGCCGGAGTACCTTTCCATCGATCACCAGAACCAAGTATTCATGAGTTATCAATGAAGCGGAAGAATAACATGGCTGCCACCTTCAAATCATGCTGCCGTTGTGTTTACTATGCCCTGTTCTTTTGCCTTCCGATGTTCTACTTCGGCCGTGTGACCCATGTCTTCAATGAAGCGCACATGTGCACGGAAGATTTAAAACAAGCAACAATTGCGAACTGGACTCAACGGCAGCGACGACCAAGCATTTTTAGCGTAGTTATAGAGACTACCTACAATACCCGCCGTAATTTCCAGGCCGTATGGGAGAATTTCATTGATAACTCGATCAGAGAGTGGAAGACAACAAACCTTGTGTCTGTAATGCTCTTACCGTGCGTTTCATGTTTTGCAACTGCATCCATTTGGTCGACTGATATCTTGAAAGCTCTATCGTTGGGACACTCCAGATCAACGCAGCTCTTAGAGATGTCTTCGTCAGAACTTTGCTTTTTCTGTCTTTGATTTGCGCTCTTATGAGTCTGATTTACGGGTGTATCTACATCGTCCGATTTGCATGCATGAGACCAGTCCGTAAAGCTGTGGAATTGGCAGCGGTACGCCGTTCATTCTGTTAAATCCATCTCATGACAGTCCAACTTATTCATGTCAATCAAGGAAAGTGAACGCAGCGAGGCGGCCATATTTTGGAATGTGTCGGTTCTTTTAGCCGTCCCAGCTACATGGTTAGCATGGTAATACACTGTTATCCACCCTGGCGGTCACACTACTAAATACTCGAACTGAAGGGCTCTAGTTCTCTTCATCGTGGCAATCAACATATTCTTCTGGCGCTACACCCTCACGGATCCCATTCCCTCCAATGTTTCCTCAGGACTAGAAATTGGGTCTCGCTGCATCGTAATGTTCACACTTGCCGTCGGAGTGGCACACCTTGTGTTGGTCGTTTACACTCTCAGCCAATACGGGACCAAACTGGACGATAGATGGAAGAAAAAGGTTCGAGAGGGGGCAGAAAAGCGGCCAGAACTCCTTAGAATAATCGAGTAGAACATTCCAACCTGCCCTTCGTTGTGGTTCCAGTTGGCACACACTTCAAGATCCGATATACACCACAACTGCCTTTTGTGGTCCTCTGATATAGAACCACAAGTTATCATTTTCTTTATCTTTTCCATTTACTTAACAATGATCTTTATACTATAGATTATATATATATGAGCACCCTCGGTCAGCTATATTGATCTGAGGTTTAGTTACTATTTTCCTTATATTCCCCGTGCCTTGTTGGCATTATATAGTGTTGCCTATCATCCCAGTAGTTGATATTCCAATAATTCCAGCATTTTTTGAAGAGGCTGAGAAGCATGCCAAGTTTATAATTAGTGGGCTGGGTGGCTTGCTCTACGAGTAATGCTACGAGTCGCCAATTAGCTCTCGCGGCGAGAACGTCGAGTGACTCGCTCATTGATCCTTCACAATCACGATTGATGAATCATCATATTGATAATCATTTACTTTTAGATTCGCAATGTGTGCTAATTCATTGTCAAGCTTTTTCAACGTATCCTCGACCTTTTTTCTCGAAACTTTTATGAATAGTCCTTCCAAAGCCGATATGGTCAGGATTCTGAGCGAAAGGACCAGTCACAATATCTGAAAACGGTGAGTCCAGCCCATCTCTTAACCTTAGGTATGGCATCGACCTTTCCTTTATTCAATCCGTGATAGTGTCACAGATGTTTGCCAAACTTTCTGCTTGCAACACTGCGTCCCTGCCTTGATGTGGCAGCACGAAAGTACGTCTACCATCTACTCCTCAGGTTGTAACTCCAGCAGCCATGGCTGAAAGACTCAAGCCAGCACTCCGCCATCATCTCTAGATCGATATTCTCTACACGCCTTTCGACGGATCGCCTATTGTAACGAGCTTCGGCCCTTGCGTCGCGCCAGCTCGTTTGACTGTCACAAGTCAGATCTTCTCCTGGAAGGCTGGAATTTAAAATACCTCCACGATAGTACTGGCAAAGATCGCATCTGACCACTGCAAGCACAGTTCCGTTGCTATTCTTCCCGATCAATCGTGACGCTCAAATGACGTCTCTATGATTCGAACACAATCAAATCTTGGAGGAGCGTACAGAAGGCCGGTGAACATGTGTTAGCCATGAGGCAGGAGATACATAGGTAGCCTGTGGGCTGGCCTGTTTGCACCAAATATTCGTGGCGTTGTATTCCTTTTTGCCAAACCAGCGTATAAACTTTGTCAAGATTGACGACCACAAGCCCTTTATTCATTTCAAGGCAGACTGACGCTCCCAACTTCCCAACCACTGCCGCCATTTTGCTCATCCGATGTCGGAAATGTACGAATCTCAATTCGGCACTCTCCCGAGTACAAATCCTTTCCAGGCAAGAGGGGCGAGGCCTCTCCCCCAATTTCGAGCCCCAGTTGGACCCCCACGCAAAGCTTAACTCCTAAACAAAAACCCTTAGTGTCCGAGACCTGTGAATACTGAACTCACCTCTTCATCAACTAATAGCTGAAATTTGAATCCGTGTCCCCGCATGCAGTCAACGCTGAAGATGCAGACGTCACCTTCGTATCGTCTGACAAGGTCCTCTTCCACATCCACCGCATGAACCTGGAAACGCAGACGGGTGGATTCCCAGCTCCCGAATTTGAGACACGAGGGGAATATGTGCCACTCACTGAGACGGCAGAGACGCTCGAGTTGCTCTTCCAGTTCGTATACCCCCGGCGCCACCCGGATCTCGTCGACACGCCATTCAAGATTTTAGCACCCCTCGCAGAAGCTGCGGAGAAGTATGAGGTCTTTTCGGCTATGAACATATGCAAGATACGCATGAGGCGAGTACCTTGCGAGCCGTGGACCATCTCAACTGGCAGAGGCTAATGCTTCTGGTGTTGTGCACTTCACATAGAATTGCGCTGATACCCTCCAATAACCACGCCGTGGAGGTATTCAATTACGCATCACGTCATGACTACAAGGACATCTTAATCCTGGCAGCCCCGATGTTACTGGACCTGCCTTCGGAAGAGGTCTTGAAAAGACTGTCCCCTGAACGTGTTGTATCATGGGTTAGTAAACAGAATACCTACTCTTCAGCAATTGCACCCATTGAGTTGATCTTCAGATACGTTATCGCGACTACTGGAGCCGCGCGGCATTTACTGCAATAACGGCGCACGCACCAGAGCATTATGTGTTGCAGGGCACTGAACTTCACTGTTCTCCTCAGCATTCTAGTAGCTCAATCCATACCTCACTTTTCGGGGTATCCGGAGTTCTGAGTCAGTCTGCCTGCGGGGTTCCTCCGGTTACTTCCCGTGAGGCCCCAACAGCCTATGGCGGTTTGGCGAGCCACAGAGGTGGTACTGCCTGTCGGTTGAATACGAGTGCCCTGCCTAGTCAATTTTGGGTTAAGCTGGGCGATAAGAGGTCGCGCAACGCGATGTTGGGACTTTACATCGCGGCCCCGAGCACTTGCACTGAGAATCATCACAAGGACTACTCTGGCCGCCTCGCACGCTTGGAAGCCGCGTTGAACGCCGTACCGAGTTTTGATACGTTCTTGTAGCATGGTTTCTTCCACTTATGCGATTGTATGGTAGATTTCGGTTTGGTTGTAATGATGTTTTCAGAGGGTTAGCATCGCTCATGTTTTGTAACCTCAACACTGGTTCACCTCAACGAACTTCCGAGCTGCAAGACAAGACAGCTGCCCACCCACTGATGAGGGACGACTATGCTTTTTTTTCAGTTTACATACATAAATAATCCTTAAGTACAACAGTGTCCGTCTTAGTAACACAACTGCCATCATTACATCGGTAACGTCCATGTGTAACTCGAGCTTCAGGGGTGTAACAAAACTTTGGTATACCCATCAATCCTCTTATCAAACTTAGTGTACGCATCCGCCGCGTCGTCAAGAGATAGATTATGTGAGACGACGAAAGAGGGCTTGGCTTTGCCTGCAATGATCAGGTCTCGGAGATAGCGGTTGTAAGCCTACATCGAGTTAGACTCAAACCAAGAACGTAAAAAGGGAGAAGGCACCCACCTTGACATTGCACTGGCCTGTCCCAACACTCAACCCTTTCTCAAAGAGTTTACCGAATGGGAAGGAGATGTAGCCCCTACGCGACGCCATGAAGATAGGTGACTCAAGAAAGAAATTTATGGCTCACTTAGCTGAAGCAGAGTCTGGTGCACCTGGATCACTGGGGACATAGAGGCCAGGGATGCCCAAACCGCCAGTGGGGCGTACGACACGGATGAGGCCCTCGAGCACGGCATTAGGTTGTTCAGTCTTCCCATCGCCTGTGGTAGCTTGATAACCGACAGCTATAGGAGACATGCCATCAAAAGAGTTGCTTGGGGAAAGTGAAAGAGGCATACCGTCAACACCACGGTCTACCTCCTTACTGAAATGAAGGTGACTCATTGTTCTTGATAGGTTCATAACAGTGCTCACCCGTCTCTCAGCTTGAGGATTTGAGCCACGGGATCACCAGCGGAAAAGTCGATGGGCGTACAGCCAATCTCCTTCGCCTTGGCGAGCCTTTCGGGGACGCGGTCGACTACGTAAACCTCGGACGCGCCACGCAGGACAGCGGAGTAAGCTGCCATGAGCCCAACGGGCCCAGCACCAAAAACGGCAATGGATTCGCCGGGCTTAAACCCCTATGTAGCCGGTTGGTTAATGCGGATAGAGATGGAGAGACTGAGGTTGGGCATACGGAGAGCTGAACGCCATGCCATCCCTAAAAAACCGGGGTTGGAAAATGATAGCTATGTGAGAGAACGTAGAACGTACGGTTGGGAAGATGTCGGCCAAGAGGGCAAAGTCTTCTTCGTGCTCCTTGCCCGGAGGCAACTTCAGGGCGTTGAAATCTGCAAATGGGACTCGGACGTATTCCTGACAGCGGGAGGAAACTTTGAATGGGAGGTGCGATGGTAGAAGATGGGTACGTACAGCTTGGCCGCCGGGGTAGGGTCCCATGGCAACATAGCTAATGGTGATCATATGAGAAAAAAAGCAGAGTTGGAAGACGAGCCGTACCCATAAGCACTTTGCATTGTGAGGATATGTCAATGAGTAACAGTTGCGATGCCCTGAATAGAGGGTACACACCCGCCAGCCTGTATTATGGAGGTTAGGCGATACATCTGGCCCATCTATAGTGAATCTCACAAATCCAGGGTTGACATGAGTGCAAAATGCCGACTTTCCCTCTTCACAGTTCAAGCACCGCCCACAAGCAACATTGAACGGCATAACGACGCGATCACCTTTCTTCAGAAGCTGTTTTAAGCAGTCAATTACGGGTGTTGCGACTATCAGGAGAGTATTGCTCACAGTGACTGCACTGCCAACTTCCTACAGAGTGTATTTGTGGACGTGAGCACCCGTTAGAGAAGAATGTAATGTCAAGTCATACATCGACAAGGCCCATACTGTGAAACAGGATGTTAGCTACTGCCACTTGAAATAGGAGGGAAAACGTACTTCTCGTGACCAAAAACGATGCCGGCCTCAGCAGCCGTACGCCCTTCATACATGTGCAAGTCACTGAGAGAGGGAAGGACATCATCAGAAAAATCTGCATGGAGGATGTGTTTCGTCTCACCTCCCGCAAATGCAAGTAGTAGTCACTGGGGATATGTTTTATCTGCTTCGAACTTTAAAGAGTGAGGCAGTATGCATACCTTTCACGATGATATCATCAGGATGTAAGATAGTCGGCTTTTGGACGTTCTGAACGGAGACCTTGAAAGGCTGGTCATAGACAACTGCTCGCATAGTGGCCATGGTGGTTTAAGTTGATTCCAGGAAGACAAAGAACTCGTCATATAGACCCCCAAGTCTCATATATATAAGACTATGTGACCTATGTTTCGATGCCACGCCAGTGTCTATCAAGTGAGTCTATAGGGCTCGTCTTCTGACTGTCACAACTCAGGTGACCACATCCACAGTGATTTGGAATAGACTACCGTAGACAAGCTCGGCGCCTTCTAATCGTGAGTAGTTTACTGGGAAGCAGAGTCAGCTGTCCTGAATCTGTTGTGTGGTGAACAGAGAACATGGGAGTTTGGAACAAAATTTAGCCGAGATATGATCGATGACCGATTGATCGCAAGCCTAGATCAAATTCGTCATTGGTTGATCGGAGAAGCGGAGGCAAAGTTAGGGCACTTTTGAATATGTATAATAATGAGTAACGCATACGAATATAAATCCGTCGTGACCAGCAGTATGAACCCCCAAGCTTCAAGGCTTCAGGCCTTAGGCCTAATAGTATCACCCCACGCGGGTAAATTATTGGTAAAATACGTGGAATCTATCGCGGGGGCTTGTACCACCCGTTTCCAATGGGGCTGCGTTTCCAGGTAAATAATCCATCTAAGCAACAGGCATGGTTTATCCCAACCGATTAGAGTATCTTGAACTTCTTCGTCTTCAAGCCATGGAATAATGGGTGAGATCCCCAGTGGAGATACATCTTTAGGTGATGTAGAGAATTCTAGCACGGGTACTATGGAGTAGATGTGCAAAGGCTCCAATGATGGCCACTGGGAGAGGAAAAGGGCTCCGAGTCTGACCAATGTTATTGTTTATCGAGCCCGTGAGTAAAAGGAAGGCTGCGGAGTGCATTGAAAATCTCCTCGTCCTAATCTTCGGCATGAATGGATAAGGTAGAAAGCCCGGGTTCGTGAATCGAAATTTTTTCCAGAGCCGTGAGGATATTGCATAGCTGAAGACCTTTGCCATTGGACAGGTCGATGTGCTGTATACCAGGCCGTGCTCCGATGAGGCGAAGTACCACGGTCAAACCCACGAAATATTTCGGGCTGGGCAATACGGACCCTGCAAAACTCCATCAAGTATATGTCTCATGGAGGCACGTGAAACGGTAGACGTTTGGTACACTGCGTAGAAATGCCTCAAACTGTGTTATTGGGGGGAACCAATTCGTGCGTCACAGCGGATCATGAGCTCGTTGAGATTTATGAATGGCCGTGGCATGCCGGGCCTACTCCGTGACAGAAAGCGGCCAGTTTTAGCTCCCCAATCGATGCGGAGAGTACGCAGATGCTTTGCGGTGCAAAGGTACAAAGCGTAGAAGTAATTGAAGGAGGATGAGCGGAAATCATGCTTGATGCACCAAAGAGTGAGCTCGGTTATCGGCAGTTCCGAGAACGAGAGATCAGGCCCAGTTTCATCGGCCAATGCTGGTAGGTTGGAATGCTGCATGGACAAGTGCCGCAGACGAGGCAGTTGCTTATTGTTAAGTAAATCGAGCCGGGCGGGTCACAGAAATGAAAAATAAGCTCTTCAAGCATCGTGAAGGTGTTTATACGCTGGAGCATGGCACCATACAGTTTTTCCAATATACGAAGGTCTTTGTATTCGTCGCGGTCAGGCTGAGGGGGGCGTGGCAGGATTCTTTGTCGGGGATCCCGGGTGGGTCTGGAAGCAGATATAGAAATTGTGGGGGATATCGGGATAAGTGCCATAGAAGGAGTCTGAGTACTCTAGAATGACGCGTTGTTTACATAATGAAGTGGCTCTAACCAGCGTATCGTATGGTGCAGGATGGATATGGCGAGAAGGTAATGGTTTTTGCAACTTTTTTGCGAGCTTTAGAAGGTCAGAAGGAGATTGGATCCGTTCAAAAATCATGATCCACAGTTCATTGGGAAGTATAAAGCTCCGATAGAGGACGTTTGGCGCAACTGAGAGGTTCCCGATTTGGTGGTAATTTAGTTAAACATATAAACTATGTATTGCGGTATTTGTTTTCTTTTTTTGGGAAACCAAAAGTGATTGTGAACACAACATCGAATATTAAAATTAAATCTTGAAATCGATGCTCATCTCGTTGACTCTATTCTGAGGTGCATGGCGAAGAAAAAGGCAGCAACCGCCAAAGCCTCCGCAAAAGCCGTCAAGAAAGCAAAAGCTGCCCAAAAGGTTGAGCGCAAGGAACAGAAGACCGTCAACAAATCTAAAAACAAGGGCAAGGATGCTGCAGACGATGACGAAGATCTCGAAGGGATATTGGAAAAGGTGATTCTCGACCGATATATCCTTTCCTTATGTCTCTGATGTTCGCGGCCGTTCAGTAGATGCGGAGGGAATGGGAGGAAGCACATACAGTAACAGAGGAATTGGTAGAGGGACCTCCTAGCCGACGCGCGAATGCAACACTGACTCCTTGCCCAAACGGAAACCATCTCTGGTGTATTGGTGGGGAATTTTTCAGCGAAGATGGTAAAGCGGTAAGCGGGTCTTTGTAAGTTTAAATCCAAAGACTGACAGTCTGCTTGGCGCCTAGTACTTTTACAATGATGTGTTCAGATACGCACCCGAAAAGGTGGGTTGGATTGGCCATTGACTCCATGCAACTTCCAATAGACCTTAATTAGGATGAATGGCGCAAGTTTGTCTCTCCGACATGCCCTGGCCCACGTTCAGCCCACGCAGTTGTCACCACTCCTGCAGCTGGTGGAAAGATCTTCCTTTTCGGTGAGTTCTACTTCATTCCCTGTACATATCCGACGATCAGTGATCAGATTTATGATTAGGCGGCGAATTTTCTTCACTCCACCAAAATACGTTCCATCACTATCGTGACTTTTGGGTCTTCGACATTACAACACACTCCTGGGACCGCATCGAAACTAAAGTACGTCCGAGTGCAAGATCTGGGCATCGGTAGGCTCCCTTACTTCGTATCATTAAGAACATTATTTAATCCCCTTTCAATATCCGTAGCATGGCAATCTTCAAGCATTACATTGTATTGTTTGGTGGTTTCTACGACCCTGGGATCACCAGTGAGTGCCAACCTTTCTGTAAGGGGTTCCACTCAAGTCACTCGCTCTCTAGCACGATATCTCAATGACCTTTGGGTGTTCGATACGCAGGAGTACAATTGGCGCCAGATCGAGTTAAAGGATACGGATTCTCGACCCTCGCAAGTGTCGCATTTTCCCTTCATTTTACGAGTAGCGACTTACTTCAATTTCTCTAGTGCTCGAAGCGGTTTTTCATTTCTTCCATCTCCTGATGGCATTCTCCTACATGGTGATTCACAGCCGCTCTACTTCGTGAATCTTTTTAAGATAGAATCTGTGAAGGTGGATACTGCAAAGAATATACGAAGGGTAAACGGCCTGTAGGCGTCATGCTCGAGGACACCTGGTTCCTAAAGTGAGCCGCTTCATTTCTACACTGTGCCTTCTTCGTTTGACCTTGTTCTTCACAGCATGTCCATTACCCAGCCATCGGATACAAACACTCCATCGACGGGGAAGTCAAAAGCGCGTGTTGATCCCCTTACAGTGAAGTGGGAGCGTCGTAAACGACCTTCCTACGCCCCATCCCTCCGCTCCGGCTGCACTATGACCTTATGGGCATCCAAGAGCACAGGTATCTTATTTGGGGGTGTTACGGATGAAGACCGCCATGAGGAAACATTGGAGAGCGTGTTTTGGAATGACTTGTGTGTTCCTACCCCATTTCGTCGGTATACTTGCCTGACGGCTGTGGACATGAAGGTTTGGATATCAAATTCCAGGCAAAGGTCGATGGCAGTCGTTGACCCTCAAACGGCCAAAGAAAAAAGGCGGTGTTGGGCGCAGCAAGAAGAAGCCCGTTTCTCAGCCGAAGTACAACCCAAATGAAAATGAAAGCGACTTGGAAGACGAAATGGACGTAGATGACGTGGATACGCCCTCTAGCCCCTCCTTTAAGAGGGGCGCTACTCAATCCAGCACGCCAAAGCAAGCCTCACTACAGCCTGGAGAGCCTGAGCTGGATCCCGACGACCCGAATCTCACAACGCCGCTACCCAGATATAACACTATGTTGGCTGTGCTTCGTAACACTCTCTACATGTGCATTATGTTCAATCCCATCTCGCCCACTCGTGAGACTGATGTTCGTGATCTTTATAGATATGGTGGAATTTACGAAAAGGGTTCGCGGGAATACACTCTGGACGACTTCTACTCACTACAATTGGATAAAATGGATCGATATGTGTGCTTGAAGGAGAGTGGAGTGGTCATTGCTGAGGGCGACGAGAGCAGCAGTGACGATGATGATGACGATGATGACGACGATGAAGACGACGATGAAGACGGCGACGATGACGGCGACGACGAAGGCGAGCAAGGTGAAGGCGAGCAAGATGCCAATATGGAGAATAGTCCAGATCCAGATCTGGAGGAACGTATGATTGAGGTTGCAGAGGAGGTTCCTGACACCGAAACGGTCCACGACGAAAGCACTGCGCTTGGGCTGTCGCAGGAACAGCGGGTTAGCCATGAATTCTGCCCCTTTCGGACACGCTAACATGACGCTTACATTTAGAATGATCTCCGTACCAAAGCAACTGCCTTCATGGGTGTATCAAAGGACGTAACGCGCTCTGCCGAAGATATAATTAGTACGCCGCTACCTGGAGAAACCCTAGCGATGTTCTACGCACGCTCAAGTAAGCCTCCTTTTATCTAAACGTCAAACATCAATCACTGGCGCCTTACTTAAGGGGAACACTGGTCGGGCAAGGCACACAATACGAGCGATAACCGAGGGAAGCAGCTCCGACGAGACGGGTTTGCGCTGGCAGAGGAACGGTATTGTCTGTTTCTGTCTTTACCTTTGCGTAGTGTATTATTTTACCGACATAATTGGCTTGCTTTAGCCTCGTACAAACCGATTTTGGAGGAGGTCGAGAAGATCCTCGCTGAGGCTGGTTTAGATGAAGAGGAGATGAGGCGTGGGGCCGCAGCTGGGCCAACGAGTCCTGCAGCAGGCGGCCAAAGTAGAAATCGTCGCTGAGAACTTACATTGCATATGGCAAAGAGGCTAGCCGAATATCATTTCGGCTGGTGAATGATCTTGGATAATAAAAACTTTTCAAGCGGCAAGTGGACTCTATTACAATATAAGGGAGAATGTGGAATGGTGTTATGTATGAGAGTACAGTCGTTACAACTACAAGTTTTGATGAAAACAATATCAAACAGCTTGTGATATTCTTTTTGCGTTGTCTGAGTCGTTATCTTGTTTCCGGCTTGTGCCTATCATTTTCTATGAAGATTCAACATTCAGATTTTAGGGTGAGATGCACAAAAAGGCACACTGACGGTGCTGAGATGAACATCATCCGTGACTTCAGTCCTACGGAAGACTTCAATATGGTATGGTTCTATGTGCGTGTCCAGTTGCGCGCTTGGTGTTTGGATTCGTGATGAGGTTGACTGTGGCCGACGGAACTTAAAGTCGACTCCGGTAGAAATGGCGGTCTGGGATCTGGGAAACATGCCTCGCGAATTCATGTATACGCGGTTATTGAATACAGCGAGAAGGGTGTTGGAGTACCTGTTATGAAGTATTTTGAAAGTCAGACTACAGGTAGCAAATAAGTAGCGTAAATTATTTACAATTTTCCGAGAGCGTATGCACTGATCAGCAGACAAAACGGTGATGAGAAATTATCCGACAACAAGATGAGACAAGTGGGACTCACGGAGCCATAGAAATGCTTGGATTGGTCTGGGAGTGGGGTCAGGTTGATGCGACTCATGAAAGAGGAAAGTACTGCACTGGGATTGCTAATAAACACACTAGTACGACAACGGCAACGGAAGCTGGAATCGTTGAGTACGTGGCTGTTTCCTGTGATATTGCTGCTCACCAGTTACAGTGTTGGTCTCCACCGTCAAGCGGACAATACGCACTAGGACGTTGTCGGAGTGTTGGTTTTGCCTAGTCCTTGATTGCAACAACTGTTGGAGAGGATCGATAAACACGAATTAGAAAGGTTGAATGAATAGGAGACTAACTAAGACGGTCATGATTACAGCAATCAGTGTATCGGTGAGTGCACTGCCGCCTAGCCAGAGCTAGTTAAACTGAAGTGTTAATGTAGCGGAAAGAGACGATTAAAGCCATACCGAAAGTTGCCACTTGAGGTGGTGCAAGAGCGCTAAATTGGCAACTTGAAATGCCTAAGATATCCAGGACAACCAATTTAGCCGAAACGAGCATTAGACAAAGAAAACTATCAACACGCACACCTACTCCTGTCGCGATTGCCCCGGCAAGGCTGGCCACTGCGACCTGCAGTGATGTTCAATCAGACTAACCTTGAAATGTGTAAAGGACGAACGGACGAACCAGGAAGACGGCAGAAGGAAGCCACCATGACTTCTGTAGCACCCATATTCTCCAACAGAAGAAACTCTGTACAACGAACGCGATGATACCGTCCATTATTGGCGCATCGAATGGCGAGATAAATGGATCCGAAAGCATGAACATGTTGCCAAAGCCTTTCGCAAACCAATGGAAGGCATCGGCGGTTCCAAGGACTGACTGTATGGTGTCCAATGCGAAAAGACCATAGACTGAAAGAAATATAAGACACAAAGTCAGCGAATCGTCATTTTCTGCCAGAAGGACTTACCAAGCCACTTGATCGCCTTTGTATCATTCGGAAAGCATTGATAATATACATCTGGAAAAGGCGGGAGGTCAGATCGAATACCACCTGGATGAATTATCAGTACTTACATATTTGCATGACCAGAATCCCGTACAGAAACCAATTCAGCATGATGCCCACAAGCTACGAGATGCGTATTTGGATATTAAATGATTGAATAGATCATAGCCATGCGACCTACTGGTGGGCCTGCACTGTGACAATAGATGTGAGCCCATCAGCATCGATAAGATAGAACTAGGTAGTGAATGCAACTGACATGGCTGCGATATTGGACGGAATCGGTGGCAGCACCGTCTGCGATGTCGAGGACATTGTCCAAGACCTGGGATATGACGATTGGCGGAGGGAGAGAAATAACCGAGGAAGGCTGACAGGCACCATTCTTCGAAGGGTTAAGAGGGGCTATGATGGCGACTGTACATGTGGCGTGTCAGCCCTGAAAAAAAAAAAGTAATGTTTGACATCGTGAATATGAACATGCTGAACAGAACTTTGACCTTTCCCCGGGGCCATGACAACATCTTGATGTATTCAAAAGGATATAGTTCAAAAGGTGAGAACTGGTAAGGGTCGAGATACAAGTCAGTCCAACGGATAAAATCTTGTAAGTTTGAAATACGTACTAAGCCACGCTTGAGGGAATCACTAAGTCGGAAGCTCGTGGATGTCTCGAAGAAAACTTATGTAGCTACAACGAGAGACCGTTGTAACAGGGTCGTTGGTGCAAAATTTGGTGTCTGTTCACGACGTGAACGCGTGCCAAACGATCATGTCAGTTCGAACTCAGGTACTCCGTGGGAAATATCCGGCAATTACCATCAGGTTTCTTGAGCTTTCTCTTCGAATTTTGGTGCAAACTTTCGCTGTATAATTAGCGGTGACCATTGACTAGGACTACATACCAAACAACGCAGTGGATGGCGCGCACTGGTACCAGATTCAAAGTTCTCATTCCCCGCTCCGAGTAACAAAAAGTTCTAGGTAACACTAGTCAAGTGACCTCGCTACACTCCCGCCCAATCTGCGGCCTGCCCAAGGAAAAGCCATCAAAAGATGATCCTTACGCTCGTATGTACCCTTATGACCGCTAATTTGTCGCGATTCGTCCTTAGCCCAAATGAATGGGTACCGGGTACCAGATGCTCCAATTGTTGACTTGCGACAGGTCTATGAAACGGTACTGTGATTATGGATGGGACGTATCTTCGAAACCAACTCAGACCTGGTTGAATGTTAGTTCACACTTTTTCGACTCCTATAGGAGATAGATTGGCTAGAGATCAAGTGAAGATATTAGGCAACCATTTATGGTGGATATCGATACAGCTGCAGAACTCATTAGGCTTGAGTATATTCTAATCAATAGGGCGTTCTACTGGACAGGATGTCAATTTAGATCGCTTGAAAGAATTCGTCGGGAGTAAGTATCTCCATATTTTGCAGCTGGACGTCCTTTACGACTTCTGTGTTGCTGAAGACTTCGATGCGGAAGTGCTCCGATTTCGCGTGTGGTTGCCTATTAAAGGTTTGATGGCGAAATGGGTTTGGGCGTTGAAATTTTAGATCAATCGCTGTCGAAGTTGAGGGACATGACCCGCGAGATATGCCTTCTGGCTCGTTTACATGTACCCAACTATTGATCACAACAAGGAGAGTGCTTGAATGCCTGTAGTAAATATATGGATGTGTTAGGTGTGAAAAGGGCTGAAATAACCGTATATGGCTCACAATTTACCCAGAGCGTAGGCGCTAGTTATAGGATACCAGTGGTCAATCTGAAGTTAAGGGATATAATAGCTTGAGGTATATAACTCACAGAGCCATAGCGATACCGAGATTGTGCTGCAGGGAGTCTCCAAATCGGTAACAACTATGACAGACGGTAGCTTACTGGGATCACCACCAAGCAAAGTAAAACGGCAACCGCCACAGACGCTGCCAGGAAGTAGTGGCGACTCAGTGGAAATGAAGTTCTCCAGGGCACGCAAACTTACCGGTCATCGCATTGGTCTCAACTGATAGGCGGACAATGCGGAACAGTTTTTTGTCAACCCGCTCACAATGGTCACCCCCTAACTGTAACTACCCATGGGGTAATTGAGAAGGTAAAACCATCACAAAGAAAACGCACCCGAGCGATCATGAGCACCGTAGTCAAGGTATTGGCGAGGACACTACCACCAAGCCAGAGCTATAAATGACACGCCGCATTGGTTATAACGTTAGACTTCAGCATCAAGGAACGGTAAAACCATACACGAAGTTGCCACTTAAGGGTACCCAACAGCGACACGCTTCCGACTTGGAATGCCTGTGCAAAAAAGAAATATAAGATGAATCAGGTCCGCGGGTTCTAGAAGGCCGAGGGATTGAATGTACCCCGATCCCTGACGCAATCGCTCCGGTGACGCTGGCCAGTGCAATCTGTAGCATTCTGTAAAATTGGTGCGCGCACATGTGAAGATCATGGAGCATGGACGGACGGTAAAAACAGCGGACGGAGGCCACCAGGAATTATACAGTGCCGATATTCGCCAACAAAAGAAGCTCTGGACAATAAATGCAATGATACCATCCATAATCGGGGTATCGAATGGGAAAATATATGGATCAGAGAGTGTGTTTAGGTTACCATAGCCAATGGCAAACCAATAAAACGCGTCCACCGTTCCAAGGATTGTCTGTACGGTATCGAGAAGAAAAATACCGTAAACTTTTAATAGAGCAGGAAACGTGTGGTCAGTGTAACGGTCAAGGTTGCTATAAAAGCGACAACTTACCAAGCACTTTGATTGGCCATTTATCACCTGGAAAGTATTGGTAAAACGCATCTGAAAAAAATGGGACAGTGAGGGTGCGACATTAGCAGCGCTAAGCCAAGAGACTTACACATCTGCATCACCAGGATCCCGTACAAAAACCAATTAAGCGTGACACCCACGAACTACCATGTATGTCTAGGGTGTACTACGTGAAGCTCGGTTAGGCGCTCACCGGTGGACCAGCTCTATAATATGATGTTCAGTGATTTTTATGTAGCGAACATAAGACTGAAACTAACACGGCTGTGACGTCGGAGAGTACGGATGGTAAAGCTACCTGCGACGTTGAAGACATTTGCCAGAGGGTCTTCCGCCAGAGGTGTCACAGTTAAGACAAGGAAAGTCGACGAACGGCAGCAAAAAGAGTGAACAGAATGTTAAATCTCAGACGATTTATTATGCCATATGTGGCGTGGCATCCCTGACTAGAATATAAGGCATGACAGGGATCTATGTGAAATAGGTGATTAGTGCGAGTGTAGTTCGGTTTAGTTTATGTCGCGCTGTATTACATGGTTAGTGTAGAGGGGAACAGGCGCTGCAGGATTGTATATGAGTGCTACACATGGAGCTTTTCCCCCACAATATTCGCCAGGCCACAAGGGCGCCCGCAACCCTCGTGAATGTAGTATGTACTCGCACAGGTCTGGGTGCTGGGCAAAGCAAGCGGAAGTCCAGATGCGGTTGATCCCATTGGACATATTCCAGGGTCCATTATATGTAAGTGCCAATCACAGGCAACGAGTACACTAGTTCGGATGGTGCCTGAAGTTGGCCAGAAGTTGCAAAATTAGAAATAAACAGGTTTGGGGCAGTGACCAGGGTAGGAACGGAGGTTATAGAAGGCCATAGCTATAGAGATCTGGGAACTGATCAGGAGCACTTCAACAAAGGCTTTTTCGCCTCTATTACAGGGACTTTTTAAGGAGATTAGTGGCTCCCAGACTCCCCTAAGACAAAAAGGCCGATGAAAGTCAAAGGCATGATTAACAAAGCCTAACTTTGAGTCGGCAATCGCCGTAACTGTAGAACTCCCGGGCTTGTCGGCCGGGCCTGGGTACACTCCTGTCAGTCAAGTACTGTCAAGTACCGCTTGACCTACGAAATTTTTACTTCACGGATATTTACTAATAAGCATCGATTACACAGATATAGATTTACAATACTGAATTGAATGCCTCTTTATGTCTAACCTTATCACTGGAAGCGTTGACAATTCATTATTATAGAGGAATTTCCGAGTTAGCGTGGTCTGCGTAACGGTTTGGAGGGGCTGCCTTCTATCATTGACAATTCATTATTATAGAGGAATTTCCGAGTTAGCGTGGTCTGCGTAACGGTTTGGAGGGGCTGCCTTCTATCACAATGGATTGTCAATGTTGCGTCAGCCTGGATTGCATTAAGATTGTATATGGAAACGCGCCTCGAGATCCTGCAGTTGAATATCATGTGCAGCAACTTCCGTCTTGCGGAAAACCTCAATACGATACGGTTCTGCCTGTGACTCTAGCTGTAAACTGCGCGATGTTGGAGCGCATGCTGGCGAGTGACGGTATTGCCGATGAAAGCCAATAGATGCAGTGCTGTGAGATCTCGAAATCCCCTGCTTATTCATGTACACACGATTGTTGAATCCAACGAGAAGTGTGTTGGAATACCTATTGAAAGTAAATGGCGATGTTAAAGAGGTCATGTCTAGTGACATATATGGCTTACAATTTTCCAAGAGCGTAGCCACTAATGTGGGATAATTTGTGGCATGAAGGATTTAACATCATAACAGAAGACTCACGGAGCCATAGCAATGCTGGGGTTAGTCTGTGGTTTCAGGTCGATGTTTGCTAGGAGATACTCAAAATAGGCGATCTTACTGGAATCGCCAATAGGCACACCAACACAACAATTGCAACCGAGGCTATAGCGGTCGACAAATGGGTGGGGCACGGTCTTTGAAGACAACGTACTCACCAGTGGCGGCATTGGTCTCAATCGTCAACGTGATGATGCGGACTAGAACGCCGTCTATCTGCTCGTTATGGCGGGTTCTTGCTTGCAGTATCTTTGATAAGGCAAAAAATGGGTGTGTCCTCCCATTAGAGAAAAATTGAACTTACCAGGACAGTCATAATCACGGCAATCAGTGTATCGACGAGGGCACTACCACCCAACCACAGCTACACAAAAGATAAGCAGTTAGCGCTGCGGCGGGAAAAGTGGAAGCCTACCGAAAGTTGCCATTTGAGAGTGCCCAACTGTGTTAAATTTGGAACCTGAAATGCCTGTATAGAGAAAAGTACCAAGAACAAAATCAGGCTACTGTCCAAGCGACACACGAAGCTGCATAAACTCACCCCAATCCCGGTCGCAAGTGCTCCAGCAAAGCTGGCTACTGCAATCTATTATACTTGATCAGACTGATATGCCCGAGGAACTACTGGCTCGGATTGGGGGATAGACGAACCACGAACACAGCGCCTGGAAGCCAATATGATTTTTGAAGTAACAGCATCCATATACGCCAACAGAAAAAGCTCTGTACCACGAATGCGATGATGCCGTCCATTATGGGCGCATCTAGGGATGACAGATAGCCTTCTGACAGCATGGTCATGTTGCCGTAGCCTTTTGCGAACCAATGGAAGGCATCGGCAGTCTTGAGGATGGACTGGATGGTATCCAACACAAGGAGCCCATAGACTATGGTGGGACATCGGTAAACCAGCCATATAATAGCACTGGCGCTGGAAATTCCTCACCTATGGTCTTGATGACCTTCTTGTCGTTTGGAAAACACTGGTGATAAACGACTAGAACAAGAAAAAGGAAATCAGAATAGGGGCGCCAAGACAAGCCCAAATTACTTGCATATCTGCATGACCAGGATCCCGTAGAAGAACCAATTCAAGATGATTCCTATAAGCTATAACGCATGAGTTTCTGGGGAGCGAATGGATAACTGGCTTCTGGCTCACTGGCGGGCCGGCTCTATGGGAACATTACATTGAATAACTGTCTCTGGGGAGAAAAGATAGATATGACTTACATCTCTGCAATATTGGGCGGGATTGGTGGCATATTTGCGGGTTGTATCCACGACATTCTCTTGTCAATAATTTTGTGGCTGCGTGTCGTTAAAAGTCCGCCGACGAATGGGTGAACAAGTAGGTGAAGAGTTAAAAGTCCTTCAACCAGGGTTTTTGAAGGCGGATGTGGCGTAGTCAACCCTGAAAACACACAAGAGTACTTCTCGACAGGAAAAGAAGATCTTTTGACGTGAGTTACTAACGCGATGGCGCTGGGCGGAGCCGTTCACATAGTTGAGTTCGGTTCAGCTACTATCGTAACCACGATAGCAAAGAAATAACGATCTAGAAATAAGGCTTGCACTGCCACATGTTTTACGGCTGCAAGGTTTTGCAACCAACTAGATGTTTCAAAGGATGCAATTCCCCGTTCTTTGGATAATCGTTTAAGGAATCGTGGGTACCGGTCATGCGAAAAGATTCTAACAATCTGATGGAATTTCCGAGCTTGGAGATTGGAGATCGCGGAAACGAGTTACCATTTAGTGGGGTTTTGTTTGACTGATCGCCATTATCCATTCGACTACAGTGTAGAGCTTAGTTAAATTGTTGGTTAAGAAGGAACTTGAATGTCTTTACATTGCGGCGTAAGCACGATCGATCCATGGGTACTCTCGCTTGTGCAGAGGAACAACCTGAGCACTTTCTCTGATCAGACACTTTCGGTCACGGAAGCAAATTTGTATGGAAAATGTCGATCAGACTTGATGTTGATCGATGATCATGATCGCTTCCAACGGTTTCCAAACAGTCGACAAGCATGAGAAGGTGACCTTCGGTGACAGTGAACAGGCACCAGGGTCTTTCTTCTCTAAATTTAGGCTCTGTGGAAAAACGATTCGCAGGATCTGGGTGAACATTGAAACACTAAGCCAATATCAGTACTGTACCGAGGAAGATATTTATCACTGACTAGTACTGACTCCAAGATCAACAACATATTAGACATCTGCTGGTGCCGTAACTCGGAGAGGCCCGCCACCGCCGCCGCCTCCTTGTAGTCCCCACCGAGCAGACGTCGGCGACGATATTCTCCGTGACGACGACTTGGAGTTGGTTCGTGGCTGGGCTGCGGCAAGGACAGCTTAAAGGATCTCAGGTTCGGGAGGTACTCAGACTGAATATGGATCGATGGGTGAAGAAGTTGTACTGCGTGATACTGGTCAGCTTGGGTAGAGACACTGCTTATTCAGAATACTGACGGTTGAAGGACTCGCCATCTCAAGCATACCAACTAGAGACGTTTCCCAGTCGGTTAATCCTAGATCTATCGTGTTCTAATTGGCACATCGGAGATTTAGCGCCATCCAATTGGTTGCTCCACTTGAAATAATCCTTTGCGAAACGTCTCTACCAGGGATTCCCGGTTTATCCATAGACTAAACCATAGTATGCTCATGGAATTTGAAGGGTGCGCTCCAATTCGAGGTTCACAGTAGCAAAGGAAGGTGATTGACTCAGGTTAAGTATTTATGTCACGGTGATACTGGAGTTTCGTTGCACATGGGCCGTATGCACTGGCAGTACTTGGAGTAAGGTGCATTGTGAAGATGACAGGCAGCCTCAGGCAGCCGATCAAGTTCGAGTTCTGAATCTTACGTAATAGTTGAATAAATAAAACTTTGAGAATAGTCGTAGACCTATCCTTGTGCTTGCCCTGTGCCCACCCAGACTTTCATGTGCTCTAAAAAGAAATACAAGTACGAAGCTACGTCACAGCCCATTGGTCCCGCGTTATGGCCCCATGTATCCGCAGTGGCTCTACGCAAAATATATAGATCATTATCTGTTCGCTGCAAAATCCACCCCTCATCGCAACTTTACAGATCACGCCTTTTTGCTTGATACACATTTAAAGGCTGCCTGAACCCATAAAGGTCAGCCCGTTATCACAGAGTTTCATATTGTCTAGCTTACTTCAGATAGGTATCGCAAGAAGCGGTTCGTAGAAGTTGCTAGGAGGATCGTGCCTTATCGCACCCACGAGTTTCCAGCCAGTACCCCGCAATAGAGTATCCAAGTGTCCCATTGTCCTCTCTTGCGAGTTAAGCCATATCATCATCTATACAAAAGTAAGCCCATGCAAGCTCTGCGTCGAGGCAGGTATTCGGAGACTTACCCCTAGGTCGACGACATACGGCATGACATTCGCTGCACCATAATTAGGGAGAAGAGGCACTGACGCCTCCTTGTAGTCTGTGCAGAACTCAGAGTCGGCGGTAGGATCGTGGCAGGCGTAGGCAACGATGTTCTCGACGATGATTAGTTTGGTGTCTGGTTGGGCTACAGTACGGAGAGCTTGGAGGATTTTAATGCAGTATGGGTCGGCCCAGTCGTGCAGGATCTGCTTGAGAATGAAGACGGATGCATTTAAGTCAGGTTGGGGGGTAAAAAAGTCATGCGCTACGGGGCAGCTTAAGAAAGGAGAGGATATAGGACGGGCGACGAACGAATGAAGGTGAGTCGACCAGTATCAATCACTTCTGGATATTCTTTCTTCCAATGCTATAGCCATCAAGTATGTGATTATCTAGAAGGTGAATAGGAGAGAGAATGCGCACGTTTACGGCTTCTTCGCAGACATTGGGAAAGTCTTGAACGATGAACTTCAAATGCTCATTCTTCCTTGCCACTGCTACCGAAGAGGTGCCGATACCCCCACCAACGTCGACTATGACCGAACCTTCGGGAAGTGCCTTCCAGTCCAATACTGTAATTAATTATTAAAAAATTGATTGGCATGAGTAAGGCAAACCAGGAAGCACGTACTGTCGTCGAGGATATTGGGAGGTTGCATCTGTGCAATGCCATGCATACCGATAGCGAAGCGCCGTCGACGGTAGGATTCCTCGGGTGTTTCATACCACACCCAAAGAGGTGTGTTAACTTGGAAGACGCGATTGAAAGGCGCATGTGTGGGTTCGTGCGAGTGTGCGGTCGCCGGATCAGTGAGATTTTCTAAAAGATGAGACGAGAACTTGGCGCCATCACCAATTCTAAGAGATATTCTTGTGAGACAATGAATAGCGAAGGGGAAAAGGACGTCATACAGGTGTTCAAGGAGTGCAACGAAACCTGGTGTTGCTTCATGTTTATCTTCTGGCCTGCGAATCTTATGAGCAACGAGGAGTTCTAAACATGTACGAAATCTCACTTTTTCTGTATTTCAACGACGGCCTTTCCACTATCCATCACGGAGGATATCCTCGTATTCGCGAACACATCAGGTGTGACTTCCCTATAGCATTGGTTTAGTGACAGGATACGGAGCAATCTGCCTAATAAAAAAAAACAAATATAAGAAGCAGTCTTCCTTTTATAAAGAGAGGAAAGCACGTGCCAAGCTTGCTATCATCCACCCCACATTTCTCTGCGATTGATTTGACGTGCAGTCCCTGCATTAGTGGCCATTAGTGTCCTGCCTCAAATGTACGACGATTTGAACCGAACCTCGGGCCCAGCTTCTCGAAGGATTTCTGTCACATTGAGTTCCAAGGCTGAACGAAGCGCAGAACCCTTGAAATGCTATTCCATTACCCTGATTAATCACGGCCAACACTCATACAACTTGAAGACATACACCTGCCGCGATGTTCATGATCGACATGTGAGGCGGCAGCACGCGTTCAGCGAGCTGAAATGCAGCGGCAGCGATGACATTCGTCGCATGAGCGGCGGCCTGACTTGCACGAAATGCCTCTGAATGTGGTGTGAATGGATCGTTGGGATCCGGGAAGGGTGTGCCGTTCTCTTTGCACACTTGAAGCAATGTGGTCACTGAAGACGAAATCAGGTCGGCAAGTTGTTGGATTTCGGCTGCCATGGGAAGAAGAGAGATAAGAAACGTTACTCGCGTACACAAGTGATTGGATGGCACACCTTCTTATACATTACTCGTGACGCATTATACCGAATAATTATCGGCGATCATAGTAAATCCAGTCCAAGCATTGCCTCTTCACCACGTAAGTAAGTTTATTCATTCAGCAGTTGGCTGCAACTGTTCCCAGGACTTCACGAAAGACATGACAAGATGATGGCCCTCCAGACCCCACTTCAGTTGTGTTTCTAGGAACGAACGGCTTTAGTACGCATGTTATGCTGACCCTTATGATTAAAAACCCACGTGTTGTATACAGTGGCGAGATGATTCCTGGTTCTTGAGACGATAGTCTGGGATAGCACTTAGGGTTTCGAGCTTGAGAAGAACAAGAACGAATTTCGAACCTGAATACTCACATCACAATTAGGCCAGTTACCTAATACGTAAGTACTTAGATGGGCAATATATTATCGATTTGTTTTACTGGGTCTCAAAAAGACCCCAAGTATTCAAGATCGCTCAGTAGTATAATTTTACTGTAGCCAGGAATGTTCGATCATCTATTGAACATTCTAAGTACTTGAGTAATCGCCAAAAAACATGTTTAGCATTCCTGATCTCCGCTTTTCTCAGATGCAACGATCAACGACGGCCACACCCAAAATGGAAAAGTCTGGAAATTATAGCCGCACATACAGCATCAACGGCCACGCTAGAACAGCCATTTGTGATTCAATCATGGGCACCTTCAACGAGATCCCACCCATCTTCTTCCTCCACAACATACGGCTCTTCTCTCCTGCTGCTTTTCCGTGCGTGCATCTTAGATGAGCGGGGGCGGATGCGTGATGCGGGGTTCGCAGTAGTTGCTTGCAGAAGCTGTGCGAAATCGAGAGTAAAAGCTGGTGGGGTTGGCGGAGGTAGCGAGGGGTTCGTCTCATGGGACTTTCTGCCAAGAATAAAAAGTCATGTAAGCTTATGGCAGCGACAATAGTGACAGGGTCATGGATGATACGAACCTACCGAGATCAGTACTACAGCAGACGCTCCAGAGATTGCTCAATACATCTCCAGCCTGCGCGAGTGGCACGTCCACGTTTTGGGTGTACGCGAGGTAGCACACATTGTACAGTAGCATCGCAAGCGCAGTAGTGAAAGAGCTCTGTGGTGCAGGATCTTGTTCGATATATGATTCTGATATCTGTCGTGAGATAATAGTCTGGGTATTTACACTTGATGGTGAAGGGGAGGCAGGCGAGGATGTAGCAGCAGATAGATGCAACGGATGTTTAGTATGCCATCTGGAGAAGTTAGGATCAGAATATTATAGAACTATGATGACGACAGCTTACTTTGCCCATCCACCGAGCTCTGAGCCGTTGACGGCACCGATTGAAGGTTGTCCAACGCCAAGCTTGCCACCGGACCATACGACCTCGAAAGGTAGCTTTATCCCAAGATAGAAGGTCAAGAGAGACAGAAAGTGGATCGTGTGCGTAATCACTGCATTGATATGGTCTGGTGGATATCCTAATCCAAAGAAGGGTCAGAGTACTATAGGAAATTGGCGAAAGAGTTAGATACACACGTCGAATATCACCAGGGACCGGTAAGATAAGGTCTCCTATTGTCCATTCACCCTTCGTACCAGCCTTCCCACCGATGGGTGGCCGTCCTCCTACCTCGACGACGTTGAACACCTCGACTAGCTCTTGCACAAGCCCCGAGCGTGCTCTGGCTAGAGTGAGAGAAAGGGTATTAAGTTCATGTGTCTCATGTATAGCAGCGTAGTTGGTTGGGGCTGGGTGCGCCAGAAGCTTTGCTGCAGAGAGTGTACGACGACGAGCTGCAAGGCCCTCCCTCAACTCGCGTAACCGATTCCGTTCTACTTGTAGTTCAGTACCTAAAGAATATACACCGGGGAGTCTTACTCTTGTCATTCTCCTTCCGTAATCGTGCAAGCCCAGTCTGGATTTCGTCTAAGCGTGTCTGATACTCTGTAAGGGCTGCTCTGCGTGTCCTTGCTGGGTGTAGAGTCTCGAGCGCTTTGCTCGATTTCAACACCTGTTCCTGGCGATCGGAAGCAAAGTGTTGTGTCTGATGGCGGAAATCGCGTATACTTTTCACGGCGAAAGAGTCTTCTTAGTAAATTCAAGTACAGTTCTTTATATGGATACGTACTGTGTTTTGAGACAATTTTCGCAAAAAAAATGGCGCTGCTTGCGCTCGCAGTTCGAGCATTCCATGGCTAGGAGGATGAAGGAGATAAAGGCGTTTTGCTGGTGAGCGTCCTCATGGCCGTTCTGAGTGGGATTATGCCGTCAGGTTTCGGCTCCGTCCCGTACCACAATTGCCTCTTTTGGCAATTCCTCCGTATCTTAAACCACCATCTTCAAGTTGTTCACAGCTTCGATTACTTTTTGTATACTTAGACACTGTCCAGAGGACAGTGGTAAAAAAATGTAAGGTGAGTACGGTATACCGATAAGTATACTTGAATTTACTTATATCTTTAATTAGCCCGTCGCTACTAGTAGCCCTTGTTTTTGAAACGACCGGTACATGTATCATGTCATCAGTGGGTTCAACCTATTCTGGGCCTGCACGGCCATAGACCTCAATCATGTTAATTAACAGATTAGTTGCATTTGCCCAGACTTCTACATATACTCTATAAGCAGTATAGGTCTATCGTTTTCGAAGCACCAGTGGCATTTACAATCAATCACGGCCCTTTGTCCCATTGCGGCACTGGTGATGGGGACGACGGCCTGGACTTCTGGGAGGCTGTGTACACTTTTAACTTCAATCCATATTCTCCTTGGGGTCTCTCGTTCCTAGGACACTGGATTCTCGCAAGGTCTGGCTGTATGTAATCTCCATATACGTTGGGAAATAGGCGTTCTGATTCAAGAGCAGTTCACATACAATCAACTATGGAACTTTCTACACTTCCCTACGCTGCTTTGTTCAGAACGTTGCAACACGTGGATGGTGGTGCATTATATCTCTTAGGTATCTCCTGCCGACGCCTCAATCTCCTTGCTTTCGATGTTATCATCAGGCGCCATCAATACTATGAGGGTGGTACTCCCACCGCCTTCAGGCTGAAGCTCCCCCAAGATTTCTCAATCGTTTCTGTTCTTCGTCTTTCTTTCTTCTCTTCATTCCCTCCATCGTTGAAAGGCCTGTATTTGGAACTCAACCACGAAGACTCCATCACATTATCTACAGACCTCCAACGACTCCTGGAAATGCTCACCTTGAAGCTGACCATGCCATTCAGTATTTTTCTTCGCCGCATTGAAAAAATGACTGTGAATACCCCGTTTTCAGCCCGGATGGATAATAAAGACTTATTCAAAGCCGTGCTTTCTACTTGCACGTCGTGTAGGAGCGTAATCATAGTCAAGTCCTCCGCCGTCTGCTCGTACTACGATCGAGAGCCATCCCTCCGTGATCGAAGTCGCAGCCCATACCGTGGCATCCTCGAAAAGCCTCCTCCCATGTCTGGTCAACCATACCATTGGAGAGAGAAGTTGAAACAACCCCAGTTTATTTTCCGACATATGTTGATTTTTGCGTCTCTCTCCTACCATTTTGAACAAGCGATTGGCGACCTACGCTATATCCGAGAGTTGACATTTCCCAATGGACCTCGTCTCTGGGGGACGGCCTGGTCAGGTATACTTTCTGGCTTAGCTTCTGCAATTTCGTTGAAGCGGCTGATCCTTGACCCTACTGGGATCGCTCCCAACGAGTTCCTGCGAACCCTCGCACAACTTCCAAAGCTTGAATGTCTATCTATCCTTACTGGAGATCATTCCATTACTCAGGATACCTACGATCTATGGTACACCCATAAGTTGTCCGACGGGGAGTGTGTCACACTTCATTCATTACGCACTCTGTATCTCCCTCTCCCATATGCCGCTGTAATTCTGGGGCAAAATTTACCAAAACTCTGGGGTGTAGATATTCATACTCGAGGTGGCACACTCTTTACTCCAACCTCCTATAAATCCTTCACAACTATCGCCTCTTTTATGAGAGTACTAAAACACCCTATAAAAATGTCTCTCCGGATCAAGTTTTCCTATTATCTAGGCAGCGCAAACGGGATGATCAAAGACCTTGATGGATATTTCCAGACAATTTTTGGCAATAGTATGTCAGACGGAAATCCGTTTTCCGCATTTTCGGCGGTGACCGTCGAAAGAATAAGCGTTCTCAAATCCGTCCCAGACTATAACTTCACCCAGATATTGGCCCAATGGCTTCGGCTCTTCACAAACCTCCGCCGTATGGTTTTTACAGATCACTACCACAATAGTTATGCGCCCCGTGTGTACCCGCTCATTCGTGTGATCCATACTCAATGCCCCAACATCGAGTCTGTGAAGCTATTCACTAGAGAATGTATCGTTTCAGAAATTCTTTCAAACGAGGAAAGTTACCATCAACAAGGTACACCAGGTGCCGTCACCATTGGGGATCTTGGCCAGGACATTTTCTACCAGATCTCTCAATATCTGGAAACCGGGGAGCTATATCCACTTACTCGCTTGTGTAGTAGTCTTCGTGATTGGGCTCTACCTCTGTATCTACAGCGACGTTGCCTCCCAGATCCAAACACGGGGATTATCCTGATCCACCTCGTGCATAAACGAATGGAAACACTTACAGATATTTCAGCATTGACACTTGCGCCACCAGGAATAATCCATCGCCTTTCAGTTCGAGTAAACGCCGATATCAGCTTATTCGTACTCTTCGAGTTTTTGCATCGTATTCTCCGCCTCATACGGAAGTGTTCCGCAATAGGAGCTGTAACTCTAGACCTCAATGGATCGTATCATAGAGCTGCCGATGGGCATATCACCGAACATTCGAGAATTGCATGGACAGAGTTAGTTTTCGATGTCTTTTGTGCGCTAGCAGAGCGCTCCAATTCTTTGGCTATCCATGGGAAGAACGCCCTTAGAAATCTTGTTTCCTTAACACCTGCGGATCACGCTTGGAACTATCAAGGAGGGCGCCTCCAACGTATGGTCAAATGCCCCCTCAAACACGAGCTCTCGACGTTAGAATTCGATCTTGAAAGCCACGGACTTCCTATGGTCTGCGATTATATGATAGCTAGACTCCAGGGAAGTGCAACTGTTACGCATGTCCATATTTTTGGTGTAACATCACTGGCCTCTCCCTCTCTCTACGCTATAGCTAAGGCATTCCCTATGATTACCCACTTCCAGCTTTCCGGGTCAGATATTCTGCCAGAGGATATCTTGTCTACTCTTTGTTTGCTCCCATTTCTACAAGACCTACACTTAGGTGGATGTCAATCCTACTGGGATTCAGCCCAGGTTAGATTATGCCCTATCGAGGTGACCGGACCAGTCCCGGATCTTCCCCTCCTTCGATTCTTGTCAGCACCCAAACAATACGTTGACTTTCTCCTCGATAACGGCGACAGGTACTCGAAGCTTGAGCGCCTATTGATCCCGTTATACTATAATTATCCCAGGCTTGCTTTTATGCCTCAGGTAGATCTCATTGTCCTCCTTCAATCTCTTCCCGAAACTGTTCTGTGTGTCAAGGCCCGGCGCAATATCCCATCCATTTGCCTTGATATCGTCATCTCAGACATTACCGACTTGATTCAAGAACGGATGACCGATGTAGGGTGGGATGTTGTTGCCCTGTCGACGGAAGAAATCATACTCAGACAATATGTCGGCACGGATCATGTAGATAAACGGAAAGCTCCCGCTGAAACGGCACTGAGTTTGCAACGATGGTTAAAACTATTTCCTGCACTTCAAACTCTTGAATTTGTAAGTATCACAGACGTACGGGGGCTAGATTTAGTGCTTCAAAGGGAACCTTTTGTTGAGTTTTGCAGGGGTTTACATCTCGTGTCTGTGAATGGAGTGCAACAAAAGTTCGCTTCAAGTTGATATTTTGTATTAGTCTTGGAGTAGTATTGCGCTTCAGTGGCTGGAGCGTTTCTGATATTTCAGCTGATAGTATAGTTTTATAAACATACTCGCGCACCGGAATAGCACTATCAAAAGCAATCCAGAGTCATTCTGCCGTAAGAAGATAGATCTTAAAGAACAGGACGGCCTATTACTGTTCACACTCCTGGTGAATACGAATGACCCTTGCATAATGGCACCTTGCACGTCATTGTGTAAGAATGACCCCACTTAAAAGCGGATGGTGGAAGGATTTATTGGTGGGTGATCGGTATAATGTGTTGTGGCCGGCCAGTTTGGGTTACCGATGTATGGGTCTGATTGTTATCGTATGCTCAGAGTCTGTACCCCAAGCAAGCGCGCGCGAGAAAACCAATCAATTCCTTCCATCCCTAGGACTCCCTTCTAGCCAGTGGTTCACGATAGTATTATTGACTCCCCACCACCCCCAGCTTCGTCGCCTCAGATTCATCATCCTGTTTCAACCTGGTCAATACACTTAGATATGGGACCCCCAGCGCCTCAGCTATAGGCCGGAGAGGGAGACGCCGATTCCGGAATCTCATCACGTTTCTTGCCTTTACCGATGCTTGATATTGGTTACGAGGCAGGAAAAACCACATTCCTCAATCAGGTCTTCCAACTCAAGTTCGAGTGGCTGAGGTACAGACGCCAGCAATGAGGTTTCTTCGATTTATTTAACCTGTTGCAGGTCTTGAGATGCCATAAAGGAAGTCAAATCGACTGCGAGGAGACCCTCTAGCGGTGATACTATGGGTGAATGTTCTCAAGCCGTAGTAGGCAAGTCTGGGCTCAGGTCATCGAAGAGATATATGGGGCGTTCAAAAGAGCTCTGACGGCGCACGCCAACCCCTCCAAAGCCCTTTTCAATGCTGAACGCAGCAAGTGAGTATTGGAGGTGGGGAATCCAGGCATGGGTGAGCTTGGA
>JABCKU010008211.1:0-15332 GCA_018221655.1 Myochromella boudieri
TCGTTGTCCTGGGCGCACCAGCTGGTTATTTTGCCTGTCATCCCACAGTTGTTGATGGTTTCTTAGTGCACAAGAAGTCAGCGCTGGGATCCGAAACCGTTTTCTGAGGTCGCATCATGTGTTCGAGGCTGCTATGTCCGGATCTGCACAGTTCTCGTTATACGTTTTTCGACCGCTAGACTAAGAACATCGCAGTAGTAAAGCGTGCACAGCGTATTTTATGGACCAATCGCCGTTATAGACAATTCCCTTTGCTCTCCAGCTAACAATACTTGATCTCCCGGCTGAAAACGTATTGTGGAGAGCTCCAACTCGACCACCCCAGGATCGTCTTTGATCATCATGGACTCTCGGATATTCACAGTCATCCTTGCAGCCTGAGAATGAGTAAGAAGACTGTACTGTTGGGAAAGACGGTTGATGGGCGCACCGCAACACATGCGACGACGCTGCTAGGACTGAATGTAATAGGGAGATGGTATGAGGTGTAGTTGAAACAAGATGGAAGGTTTCTGACATACACGATCAAAAGGGCGCCCAGAAATCCTTGCCCATATTTAGCAATGAAAAGATTGGTTAGCAGGATGCCTTGTGTGAGAACATCATGAGATGATGCAAGATGCAAATAGAACAACCCTCACAAAAAATGATTACAAAGTAAACTATAGAATCTCGTGCGAGAACACGAAGTCTATGGAGCGAGGGCTTGTGAGAATAGTAAAATGGAACTTAATAGCGTTAAACGTACGTTGCAGTTAGGTTTTTGTACCAGAAAACTTTATACACAGTCAAAACAAGAATAACACCTAATCACAGAGGTCAGTTTCTTTCGACACATACGGAAGGTAGACAAGCATACTTTCGAAGACAACTGGGGGTATCCTGGCATACATTTAGAAATACTGGTAGGGATTGGCATTTGCACCAAGCAAGACATACCAGGCTGCGTAAAAGTAACTTGGAGCACTGTATAGGCACCCAGTGAAAAGTGTTCCACTGGGGGTCGCTGTTGTACACGAGGTTAAACCCTTCACAGGAACCTAAACACTGGAACTGTGTTCTTACAAGTAGTTCTCGTCATTATCACAGTGGCAATGCCCAGCCAAGCTCCTAGCATGCCTAGCGAACACTGTGAGCGAGTTCTATGATCACAACAAACATGACAGCCTTACATAGAAAAAATGCAACAAGAATCATGGTGATTTTCTGAATACGTAAGCTGTTCAATGGGATTGAAATTTTTTCACGCTTAATGAAACAACACACTTTACATTGATTGTCTATATGATACGATTTAGTGCTCGTGTCCGTCCGTCCAATGATCGGGAACGATCAGAAGTACTCACATATTGCAGATACTCGAAGGAGGAGTATAACGTCAACAGTGGCAATGGACAAAACAGTAGGCCTGGGTTACCGATGAGGTTATAAAAATGATAATCAGAACAGACAGCTTTGGTCGCCATACCATGCTGTCCACTTGGCAAGGAAAACACATCTAAAAGTGTATTATCAAGTTGTGTTGTGCGCCTCTGCTGTGGCAATGGGGACCCACGTCTAGGTTATCATTCCTTAAGATATCGAAAGGTGACCAACTTGTGGGGTTACTCACATTCTCTTTCAGATATAGCGAGGGCGCTGCGAATCAATAACCTCAACACAAGTTGAACTGAGGCTTAGAACGACAGATTCAGCGTACCCAGCCCATTGAAACTGCGTTGAGCTCATTTTTTTAGTCTCCTCCTTTTGTTACAGAGAACTGAAATATGACTTACACAAGCATAGGTGGGATGAGGTAACGATTGACGAGAAATGCAATCTTCGGTAGACGCCAGCGAAGTCTTCAAGCAAATTAAATCGTGTTCAGTCGAATCAGGACGGGAATTGTAGCTCACGTCCATATTTTTGAGACCTAAGATGCTCTAAGGTGAACACCAAGAAATAGCGTTGGGGGGAGCAAGTACCTCAGAATCGAAAGTTATTATATGATCGTAGACGAGAAGCATCTATAATGCCCAGCCGTTTGTGAATTCAGAGGGCCGTGCATGCTTCAAGACGCTTACCAAAAATGCAACTACACCGAACCTTTTCGTCAGTGATTTAATAGTCAGAATGACACATGATGTTGGCGCACTATTGGTGTATCTCACTGCAACGTAGTCATTCAATAGAGCTATGATCAATCCAGGATCCGCGTTTGGCATAGCCATGAGCGTGTTAGCTCGCCTCGAAAGGCTGTATGACACCCGTGTTTAGATCTCTGAGCGGAGGAATGGAAAGGTTGATTTGGGCGAGCCATGGAGTATATATAACAATGATTTTGAAAGCCGGACCTCGCGTAAATGCCACGTTGGAATGACATTGCCGCATGGATATCGCATCGGAAGAACCGAATCTTGTTCTAATCGAGGGGGGTGATGTGTCACGGAGAGAATCGTTACGAGCATTGAGGCGCAGTTTCCAGAAACTGGAGTCAGGGCGTGATCAAGAAATCCCAAATTTAGATGTTCCTGATATTTGGACCCGTTCCGCGGACTCCTGACATCGGACCTCACATGTTGAACCACTGGAATCTCGACTACTTCTGAGGCATAAAAGAAAGGGACCGTTGATGTTGACGAGCGGTGCGTCGGCCTTTCCGATCCCCAGATAACGCCGCCTTCCTATAAGTCTCGTCAGGAACAGAACTACATATCCTGCCATTAGTACCGCTCTTGGAAGGGCCTGCTCAACAACTTGATTATCACCTATAATAGACGGTGTAACTCCGTCCCCGACATCGGAAATAGCCAGCCCGAACACATCTGAAAATCAACTGAACAGAACGATTAATGACACCAATGAGGAATACAGTTCACAACTCCAATACAAGTGAGACACCTTACTACCAGTGTCAATTGGGTTATCCTATGGAGGCTGGTATTCTGTGGGTATTATCTGAGTAAGCCGCATTACACTATGTACATGGAAACTGAAGAGCACCTGTCAAACAGTGTGACTGACGCCCGTCGTCTGAAGCGCGTTGTGAAATGGAATCGAGAGTCCTTAGCCTTCGAACAGCGAACACATATGAATTTAGCGAAGTGCATGGAGCATATACAGCTTGTATGACGATTGCGGCGCCGTCGATATTACAGGTTAACGTACTTGTTGTCTGGGCCCGTTCTTAAGTTAGACAGCGCCCATTCTCATGGTGTGCATAGCACTTTCGCATGCCTGTCGACTGACGCCACTACGACTCAGTGCCTCTCTCTTGACATGACATACCGCCCGGTGACATTAATAGTTGAACTTCTTCAATTAAATGTCCTCGATATGCTTGTCGACAACCTATTCATTCCTCTACCGTGTGTTGACTCGTGATTATGTCTCTAATAAGAAATATACGTCAATTCGAAATGAACGGAGGTGATATACCTCCGCATACCATTCATTGCTGATCCTTGGTTGATCCATCTTCAGAAGGCGACTCAGCTCTTCTGGAGTTTCGTAAACCTCCTCATGTGGCACTAAACCTTTCGTAATCAAATCCTCCAACGACCACTCCGCTTCTTCGTCAATGGCTTGTTTGAGCGCCCTCGCCGTCAATGTGACATCCTCAATACTCACGATCCATTCGTCCACCCACTTCTCAACTATTTGATTGGAAATGCCAATTTGGATGCTCCGATACGGTAGTGCTCCCAACGATGGCGAACGCTCGGGATCCCATTGCACCCGTACTGGTTTACTCTTCTCTGCATCAGTAAGTTGTTCGTGACTCGCAACGCTCGCGACCGAGAGGAGCTGATGAAAGTGTTCATGCTTCATCTTTAGCGCGAGAATCCGCTCCTGCCCCTTGTCCTTGTACGAATACCCAGAGCGATACCTAGTAAACAAACAAAATGATGAAGGTTAAACCTCTTATGGATCGGCGTGACTGTTATCGTACATACATCATCCAGCACCAGCTTGGTTTAATCCAAGTCATCCTGGTATATTTGAATGAGGGTGAGGCTGATAGCTTCTGCTCTCGGATGGCTGGAAGAGCGATAGCTGAAGAGTAGGCCTGATAAACCGTAATCGTCTCATCATTATAAAGTGCACGGATTTGCCTGAATGGGATGGAGGAAGCCCGAGGTATTGCCATTATCATGAAGCAACTAGCACACAGTCCAGATTGTGTAAAAGCATCATTTGAAGTGGTCTTGACACGAAGGAGTGGTTTGCGGGGGTGCACGAGTCAGGGAGTGTGTCATGATGATGGCTGATGAAAACCTTGAGATTTCACGGCGTTTTGTTTGATACCCGATTGTCAAGGATCTTTGATCAGCTCTCCTACCGCAGCTTCTTACTCCGGTGCTTCGATGATTACAGCAACCCACACCTGCCTTCCAGTTTTCGGGGCAATAACATGGCCGCAAAACTTGTCTTGGTGACAGGGGCTACAGGAAAGCAAGGGAAAGCCTTAATATCAGCTCTGCGCCCCATCAGTACAAACAGTTCACAGAACACGGAACCAGACTCATTCCGGCTTCTGGCTTTAACAAGAAGAGGAAACTCTCCCTCTGCGAAACAGCTGGCGCTGGAGAAACATGTGGACGTGGTGCAAGGTGACCTGGACAAAGCCGAATCGATTAGAAAAATCTTCGAAGATGCCAAGGAGAGAGGTGGTATTTGGGGCGTCTTCTGCGTACTAGCGTTCCCAGGCCTCGGTGCAAGGGCAGATGGTGAGGAGAAACAGGGCAAGGTTCGTGATATCAACTCGGAGGCCATAATATGGCTCAAAGTGCGCAGGTCCTTGCGGATATAGCCTTAGAATATGGTGTCTCTTCGTATATCTTCTCATCTATCGAGCGTGGTGGGGAGAGTTTTGACGATAAACTCACCTTGGACCGCCTTGCAAAAGTCAGAATAGAAAGGCATATTCGTGGACTTGGTTCCAAAGGCCTCAAATGGACGTGAGTGCTGCTTCCCCTGCCTAAACTTCATATAACGCGCACGATCCAGCATATTGCGTCCTGGATTTTTCATGGAAAACTTCGAAGGGGCGATCGGATCCATTACGGTTGGCATCCTGAAGGCTGGGTTGAAACCTACAACGACTGTACAGCTTATTGTGCGTCAAGTATGCTTGCTCCTTTCGGCTCAAGATGCTGACAGCACTGAAGGCCGTGGATGACATTGGACAAGTTGCGGCAGGCGTATTCAGGGTAAGCCAGTCATTTCAAACCTCCCAATGAATCCTAAACCCTATCAGGCGCCAGAAACATTTACCTCAAAAATTCTTGTTGTTGTTGGCGATACTTCCACAACGAGTCAACTCGAGGAGCAACACAAGTCAGCAACGGGGCGCGACATACCATCTTTGAACAGATTCGCCGCCCGTATTCTCATCAGCATCAACAGTGCTACCCAAGGATTGTAGGTGTTTACCCTCCCAGCCCGTGCACCACTTGAAGTAATGCATCTTCCTAGGATCGGGGACATGGAACGCGTCCACCTTATGCGTATCGATCCAAGTAACGAAGAAAACAGACTTCAAACGGCCGCCAGTAAAGAGGCATACCCGAGCATGACAAGCTTTGGTGCCTGGGTCGCTAAACGGAACTTGAAGGACTCGAAAAGAGATGCCAACTGGAACCAGGTTTCGATGGGACGTCTAGCTACTGGTCAACAGTGAAGTAACGTGGGTTCGTCGAAATTCTTGATCTTTCTGGCCAACGCATTACTATTATACATATTTGTGCTAAGGGAATTTACACCCGATACTAATTGATACAGTTTTCCTTGTTTAGAGACCGTCCGTAAGACTTCAAATCATAAAATGTATGTCTGAGCAATGGGAATGGGTCGTAACGGAATGATTTAGGCGCCGACCAGGGCTACGGTAACAGTCGCTGGCAGCATTTGATGAACAAGGCGCTCCCTTTCCAACGCTTTTAGATCTTCCATGACGACAGCCGCATCCATGTCATACAAGGCAGCGAAGGCCTGTCGGATAACTAGTTCCATTCGGGAGTATCGATACTTCTCAATCTCTTCCACAGATGCAGTCCGCGTTCCTTCGCGAGTATAATGTTTGTACCACACCAATGCGTCGACCTCCTCGACGAATTCGTCAATGTATCCGTGCAACTGGGGGAGAAGATCGTAATACACGTGTCTGGCTATCTCCTAATATGCCTCTTGTGCCGTGTGGTACTCGGGACGAGGTTGCGAGTACGTCATACTGGCGCTGAGGCTAGCGACCTCACGTCTCTTGGCTACGAGAGCCTTAAAGGTTGGGTAGAGGTCCTGGTTTAGCTTGCCAGCCCTCTGAATGTAAAGATTCTCGACAATATCTGGGTCATGGTTGTCAAGAGAAAGTCCGGAGTCGTTTAGTACGATCTGAGCCTTGATAGGGAGTTGCTTAAAAGAGTGGCTGTGGTACTGGTAAGTGGGGATGTCGTGGTTAACGGGCGGCATCATAGAGTAGACGGTATGCATGGTGGCAAGTGACAAGTTAGACAGGCAATGACTATCCGAGGAGGTGCAAGCTAGAGTCTACATAATGTTCCCCATGGTTTAAATACCCAATAGTTACCACTTGGCAACGCAGGTCGAATCGCTTTGGCCTTTTACTCCCACAAGGACAATAAACGGGGTCCCTGACCATGTCTGCATTTGGGTTGTGTTGTGTTTTTTTTTCAACACAAGCTGGTCACGATCATTGAGAACAAAAGCACTTACTTATATCAGGGTTCGTGTGTATGCATATGTAGAAAAAAGGCGAACCATCACCGATGACACCTGTATGTCTATGGATTCGGCACGTATGAAATTCTAACGATCCCTGTCAACGGTCTCAAAGCTCTGTTGCATGCCCTGGATGGAACTCCAACCTCATAATAACCCAGGCCATGAATGTGCGTAGAACTGTGAGATTATTCATACAAGTAGTAAGGATACCGAACCTTACATGTTCAATCCGCATCTCTAGTTTCCATTGAGTTATCACACATGACGTACATCAAGCAGATTCTCGAACAGCATAGTGCTTTGCTACCTCAGTCATTGTCAATGTACAAGACGAACAAGGGTAGACAGCCCAAAGCTATCGTTCAGTTTTGTAAAAGAGTAACACAGGAGATAATCATCAACAAACGCAATAGTACCATCATAGCGACCACCATGCAGGCCTAAAGAGTTGATGGGATAAGTTCGCGGGAATCATTTAACTAAGTATGACTCACAGCGACAGCGCCCTCGTAAATACCTGGCAACCGAGTCACTAGTCTGATAATAGTTTAAGTATTACATCCTGGTTCACTCTGGTACAAATCCGCTGATTCACTAAGTTTTGGTCCACGATTGCGGCCACAACTTTGTCTAGCTTCGATGCGTCAAGTCGCCTGCCACTGGCCAGAGTTCTCGTGGAAGATCATGGAGCTGTGGAGGTAGTTGCCGTCGGTGCCGAGGTACACAGTTTTGCCTCCGTCCGGCAGGCGCCGGGCGCAGACCACCCTCTTTTACATGCACTTACCGCTCACAGCGGAGGCCATGCTAATTCTGAAGGGCCGAAGCACAGCATAGAGCGACATGAACCAGGCCTTAATCAACTCTGGGTAGGCCCAGTACTCTTCGTGGACCCAACTCTAAAGATCTTCCTATTGTGAGCCCTACTAGTACTACCCAACATCAAATGCAGGGAGACATATCTTCACTTGTCAACGGGATCTTCGTTGGTAAGTACCCAGAATCCAGACAAGTATCAGATCGGAACTCACGTTAACTACAAGGATATGTTATTTCCGTTGTGTGAGTGAGCGTCAGATCTGTTCCCCAAATCACTGTACGCAGCCTACCTTAGGCTCCTCGGGATTACTATCGCCCAAGGCTGGATATATTTTCATACTAATCACGATAAAATGATGCATCGAGCTTTTGTGAGCCTGAAACTTTCGTGTTTCCCGTACTGGTCAACTGATGTCTAAGAAGATTGCCCTCCTCATGTATGCCCTTGTGTTGCGTTCTTTTTCGTCATCACAACTTCCCCTGTCCTGCAGGATTCTTGACACCGCCGAAACATGCTGCAGTACAACGGTCTTACATCATTATCTGGTATTAGGCCACTTTCAATATTATTGTTTTCGCTGACTTTTGCCCATTCTTCCCAGATTGTACATTTCGGGGACTTTGAAGCACTGCAGAGGTTCAGTAGGTGTGTACACGCGCCTGCTCAACATCTCAAAACCTCAATATTAACAATATTGCGAATAGTATCATTTCGGTTGACTTTGCTTTGACCGGAACCATGTTTTTCCTGTGCGTATCAAAGGTTGGTTTCGTTCGGGGTTACTTTCTGATTGACTTGGACAGAGTCCACCTCTACTTCGCGAGACGGCTTTGGATAGGTGTGTTACGAATGCTTTACCATATCCTCCGCTCCATTCGACTAACTCCACGATTAGTTAGTCGAAGTTGGTGGCTTCCCGGAACCGTCGTTCGTATTTTACCCTTCTGATATATTCTTTCAAATTCACGAGAAAATCAAAAAAGATCACTCTGACTCTGGCAATGCTCGGTGCGTCCTCAGATCCTGTGTGAATGATATAAAACTTTAAAATCAACTTATCTTCTACCTCAAACCAGTTGTTGGTATATGTACGTCAAAAATATCAAGATCTAAAAAATTTGAGCCGCTTGTTAAGTTGTTCTAAAATAATCCCAGGCACAATTCCCATCCAAGAAAGGAGCGGACTGCTAAGTGCGCTCGAACTCCCAGAAGCAAAGGTCGCGATTCTTATTCCAATCCACGTTTCAACTAGATTCTTATCAAGGTTTTAGATTCTGTTGACAACATTTCATGCTCTCGCCGTGATGATCGACATTTTGATCACCATTGGTCTTACTGTCGCACTGTCTTGGACATCAACAGAGTTCCAGAGGCGAGTCGACTTCTTTGAGCATTGTCAGCGATATTCACCACCGATTGCAGCACACGAACAATGCTTCAGCGCCTCCTTGTATACGTGGCATCTCGAGGAATCCTGGTCACCCTCATACAAATCGGGCATATAACAATATATCTTGCAAAACCGGAAAATTTTATGTTTTGGTGAATCTAAAGCCTCTGAAATAGCCACCACTCTGCTCAACCGCTATTTTTAAGGGTGTCGATCCACTTCAGCCTCAGTAAAATATACCTCATCTCGACATGTATGTTTATTACTTTCTTGAAATTGTCTTTAAGCTTAACCGTTATTGATAGTGGTCACGTAAGAAGAGCTTTTTGTCATGAGACTTTGCCCTGAAGCTTTAATTGGCAGTCTTAACTCCCGACCATCTCTGAATGAAAATAGTAGTAGTACAGAGGATATCGATATCCTGCGCTTTTTGTCCACCAAGTCAACTTCCAGCGTAACGAGTGATTTAGAAGCTCGAGCTGACGGCGAGTCGTGAGACGCGGTTGCTGTTATTACATGATTGTGCAGCTGACTTTGACTATTTTTATTTCAGAGCGGACCAAGGCGCGATGCGAGAGTCCTCAGCATAGTGATCTCAGACCGCATCTATGATGTATAATTTGCGTATGTTGTACGTTCTAAATCTTCGATCAACTTTCTTCGATACCTAACTCTTCTCTGGAGGTATATCCACCAGATAATAGGTTTCATGTAAAGATAAATATATGCATTTCGACGATTTGTCGCAATGCAAGCTAGACATCATATTTCACAAGAAACAGATCCATTACTGACCTGTTATTGGATGAAAGAAAGAACTTTGATTATCAGTCGCTTTCCTTCCTACCCCCTGTGTGGATAATGCCATCGGCGAATATACCCCGAATCTTGAAAGCGCTGACCTTCATGGCCTCTGGGCACCTCTTGTGAAATCAAACTTTCCCGCCAGCACAGGCCGTCGGCACAACAGCCAGCCTATCATTTCTTTGCTCCAATCTCTACCTGACACGCTTATAGCAAGTTTCATCAATGTTCGAAACTTACATCACCGAACCTCTCTCAAAGTAACAATGCCGTATCGCAGATGAGATCAGAGCTAGGAAGTATTTATGTTGAAGAAGCCTACGCTAAGATAGTCCCAGCAAATGTCTAATTTCGATGCACCTTCAGAGATCAGTGGGATGTTTTTTGGTACGCCAGAGAATTAACCACAGATCTGTTTCCGTACATCTAATTGCATACCTTTACTTAACAGGCTACGCGCTTGCTGTAGTGTGAGTGAGCCTAGTCACTGTTATCATCAACCGTTTTTGAGGGTCGTCATTTTGCAGATTATCAGGAATCATTGTCGCACAAACCTGGACCTATAGTCACACGAATCGTGACCACTGGGCTTTGCGAACATTTGTTCGTGTGTTTATCATTCATACTGTACTACAACTGAAGCTAGGGTCGTCACTCTTAGATTGGCGTGATCGTGTGAGAAGTCGTGATATTCTGGTTCATTACCATTAATATTGAACTTAAGTAATGGCAATCTAGAGGACTTACAATCGGTCATATTGGTTGTTTGACACAAATACTTTATCATTATCTTGTAAGTTGCCTACCAGATCAATTCAAGCACGAATGCAGGTGCTCATCAACAGGTATTACACTTTGGCGACATCGATGCTGCTCTCCAAGACAGTAACAAGTATGTAAATGATATTTCCACATTCTCCTGATGATAGAAGCAACTCTTCACAGTGCTGACATGGTGGCCTTCATCATATCCGAGATTTCTATATTTTTGTACGTCATCCTCCACCCGTCAATATATCACCATGACCCTACGTGGCCTTCAGAGTGCATATTTATTTTGCCAAGCAACTCCTCATTGGTTCGTCCTCTTCTTAGCACATACAAGCCTTCAACAGACCTAGCCACAGTTGGACGAACGCGTTGGCTTCCAGGCTTTGTGGTGGGCAGATCAGCCACTTCAGCAAGCTGTATTTCTTACCTACTAATATTTTCACGTAGGGCTTATTGAGCGTTGCGATTTTGGGTATGTTAGTCATCAACTTTTCGATTTGCTTTGACCCGGAGTCTTATTCTGCTTTCCAGCTATAAGCATATGTACGTGTTACTAATTCCTGGGCACGATACTTTCGGACGTTGACTTATATTCTAGGCGTAATCACGGCTGAAAACCCTAGGACATATGTCACCACTCATCGGGGAAAGGTTTACACTAAAATTTACGGCCTGACGGTCCCCTACTGACTTCGTACGCTAGCTTCTCTTTATATTGACACATATACTAAGCGTTTTGGACAACTTGGTGACTTCCATCGGCCTTGTTATCACACTCAACAAAACGACGGCAGAGTTCCAGAAGTGAGCTTTACTTGCTTGCCCACCACCTTAATTCTTAGCAATATTTGTCATATTCCTCACAGCACACGTTCTATAATCAAAGTTTTCATAATTAATGCAGCGTCCCGTGGCCTCTTCATTGTTGTCGCTCAACTTGGGCACGTCGTTATGTGCCTTCTGAATCCAAAAAGGTTTTTGATCTGGTGAGAGACATTAATATTAGTGTTGTTCGGCTGGAGTAACAACACGGGGAACCTTAGGGACGCCGCGTACCTACCGCTTTCCAAAATTTACGTGATTTCTACTTGTAAGCCCGTCTTAACTGTATCTACAACGCGAAGATTGTTTAAAGTACTTACTTTTATGCATGTCAGTGTTCTCGTGAGCCATGCTCATTCCTAAATGAGAAGAATACTATTGATGCATAGGTACTGGGCTCCAGGCTCAATTCCCGCGCTCTTATCAAGAACGGGGATTCTGACATCCTCGAGCCTTTGCACTTTACAACAACCATACAGGATAGGGAAGCCTCCTTGAACATGGGGCGTCAAGTATGACGTGCGACGAATGGAGCTTTGGCATATAATCTCATGATTCGTCCTGCTCAGTCCTGCTCGTTGATGTTTCGAACTTCGGCCGTGCCACATTTGGGCACAAATGGACACTTTCGATGCCGTTGGTCACTCTTAAACTTAGTTCATAGATTCCCCGACGTATGAATCGTGATACGGTATTTACATTGACCACGGGAAAGTTCGCGCTAGTTCGCGGCCACAGTGCGTCTTGGATTGTACGATTACGTAATCCCGTTGTCAGGACGTTCGGATTTTCCCGTACAGTACCACTTTCTGAGGCTGCAGCTTTCTGTCCTTTTCTATCTGTCTTGTTGTTTGTCTTGTTCACATGTTGCACTAGATCTCTATTCCAGTGTATATACCCTCCTATATCGTCACTAGAGTCTCATTCGCGACGGTCTATACTACGATGGTCTCATCAGCACAGTTCTATCCAAGTTCTATCCTCACTGCTCAGGATCTCTTGTACATATTCGGGTGATAATTTGGTTGCACTCTCATCTGAAGCCTGGCATTCCACGATCGCGAGTACTTTAGGCTTACTAGAGCATGATATATGGGCGTTTAAGATGACCAAAATACCTTTTAGATACTTTGAGGAGTATCACATCATGTTCTAATCTTTGAGGAGAAGTATGTCGTATTTTTCCATATGTGTGCATCCTGCTGACTCCTTGGCGCTGATAGGTGTATTCAATTACCTTACTACACTTTACTACCCTATCGCTACACATAAAGGATGTTCGGCCGCCGTAAATACTTGTGGTTGACAGTCGAGCGCATTCATTCCTACCCGTAACCCCAGGTGCCAAACACCTTTACCCCACGGCACACACGATCGAGCCAGACTTAAAATCGCGTTGAGCCCCCGGTCCCTTGGTAATCGGCAAGCTATAGTGGGACTCGGGTGTGCCTGAGGATGATCAGTAGCACGGACTTAGCTTTCAGAACTTTTCTTGACTCTGTCGACGATGAATAACAGTAGCCGTTGTGGCAGAGCTTGGACCAATGTAGGTCCGCAAATCTATAGATCTCCAGTCAGACGAAATCTTCTTTCTACCCTTTTGTTGAAATCATGGTTCTTCGAAGCATGATCCATGGGTGGATTTGCAACCCTGAATACCATTATACTTGCTTCTCGAATTCTGCTAAGACGCACACATATTCGGATATAATCGGTTATCCTGGCATACCTGTGTTATCATGACAAACCTGACCATCCCAACTCGCCGAAGCTCCCAAGACGGGATAAATGTTCGAGCCTATTGAGATTCCCAGCCTAATCCTCTGAATCTAGCTGAAGGCTTACAGACACCCTGATTGACTTGAAACTGCTCAATACCGCCCTCGGATCTTAGCTGATAGTGAGCATTCAAAAGTACTTATAATAGCGATTTGAATAGTGATCATTCTCATCATGCTTTCATCAGGACATCTAACCCATAAGTGTCCCACCCCCAGAAATTCCAGTCACGGCTGGACGAGGGCAAGGCCGACCGGGCAGTGCTGTTGTTGACAAGTGTGACGGCACTGGTTTGCCCGTGGGCATCTCCGAAAGCAAACCTGTATGGGACACTGGTCCCGAGGTCTGTTCTATATCATGATCACTGTCGATCAGCCAAATCACAAGCTGAAAAGATAAGTCTTGATAAGTCTCAGGACGTCCTGGGAGACCACACGCAGCTGACTCGTCCACCACAATAGTCAAATACGAGTAGTGCAGAATCATTGGCATAAAGCATTATTTTCTACACATATCACACAAATGATCCCATTTTCTGGACTACGGCATGAGACACCAACAATCGGACAAATGTCAAAAGGGTGTTTTAATGTCCAGGTTGAACTGGGGCTATTGGCTTAGGACCGAGGTTTATTCCCTTTTGCTGTCTCCCCGGTAAAAAGAATCGCCATACGCACACCCATGCTGCCAGGTAAGTAAAACCTCTGTGCTTATGCGGAACTGACACTTCAAACCGTCGTAAGTAACTTCGTCTGTCAATGCCTACTACTGATCCACCCACGGCCGTACGCCTCGGCTACACACGGTTAACCACTTGAATTCCTCATGCCCATGCCTCAGGTGTACTCCGAGAGTCTAGGCTCTAGGGAGTAACGTTCCCAGTGCAGTCATGGTCGAACTTCTGACAAGCATATAAGTCTAGTGCTCTCAAACTTTAGAAGCCACTGGCAACTCGCCTGCCTAATTTAGCATTTTCACCTGAAAGATCCCCAACGTGTCGGCGCGATATTTAGCCTCCGCTTGCACGCCTTGAGAAGTGCGCGGCCGTCGATTCTCCATCGATCAATATATCCCTACAGCGTGGAAACAACGTGGTCGGCTACGACGAGCAGGGTGATCTTGTCCCGGGATATCCGCGAGTTGTTTCCGGAGTTCACAATGGCGCTTGAAGATGAACTAGGCCATACACGACGAGAACGTCCATACGGCGTTCCGCCGGCCATGTGCTTGGAAGGAAGTTACTTCGCGTGGGTATAGCTAGCCTACAAGTGCCAGTGTAGGGCGGGGCTCGTAGCCGTGACTGGAAAATATTGGCAGAGGCAAGTGCTTATTTTGGGTACGGGAGGAACGAATCGCGGTGCATGCGATCTTATTCTGGTTATGCGCGCACCACTGATGATGGGTTGAATCCGGATGCAGTCCTGGACGTTCGGTATTGTGGCCAAAGCTCATGACCAGCATAATCGAGTGGACCGGTAGAGAAAGAACACGGAAAGGCGCGCGCAATGATACATAGCTGGGAAGTAGGAACTGTCTGAGCCATCGTATACAGTTGAGTGGCTAAACCAGAAGCAGGTAAAGTGTTTTTGGAAAACTACAGGATGCAGGCTCACAGCCAGAGTACCATGCTTTGAACTATCCAGAACAGAGAACAAAGGACCAGTGTCAACTTTGAGCGCTGCACCTGAACAACAAATTGACAATGAAAGCGTTACGTGGGTCTTCCGCCTTGAACCTTGAAGATGTCCTAGACATTCTATAGCCAACTACTAACGGGTAACCATGCGAACTGAGTGAAATCGGGAGCTATTGAAAAAGCAGAAGAGACGGCAAAACCTGTTGAGCGGAGAGAAGGAAGTCGCGCCAC
Source organism: Myochromella boudieri (assembly GCA_018221655.1). Taxonomy (NCBI): domain Eukaryota; kingdom Fungi; phylum Basidiomycota; class Agaricomycetes; order Agaricales; family Lyophyllaceae; genus Myochromella; species Myochromella boudieri. The sequence goes on from JABCKU010008211.1 coordinate 14,971, forward strand.
GGTTTTCGCTATAATATGCCCGTAGCGCATTTTCATTTTGTCCTTCAAGTTTGAACAAGTAAGGTCTCCTCGAAGCTTGGTCCATGAACGGCATTCATTCAAGTAGGCGGACACAGTGTTTGCCAATCCATCAGCATCGTCAACACGATCAGCCTGTGTCGATGATCATCTTATACATATCGATAACAATGGAAGGCGAACCACGGCAGAGATGATGAGTCAGCCCATCGATGCGATGGATGATGATAGCTTAAGCACCCCGAAATTTGAACCCTGGAAGCCGGAACCCGCGAATCTATACAGATAAGACGATTTGAATGCAGCAGATTGAAACAACTTGAAAGGATGATAAGGCCATAAAC
>JABCKU010008211.1:15675-39450 GCA_018221655.1 Myochromella boudieri
GCATTTTCGTCAAATTGACAGGGAGTCAAAGGAATGTCGGACTTCAAGTTAACTGACACATGGACATAGATGTTGCAAACCCAAAATATGGGCATTGGTGCGGGAGTCGTGTGGATGTACTCATGACGATGTTCAGCACTGCAGCATGGTGAAATGTCGTAACTTGCAAGTAAGCCAGTAATTGGTAAGTACGGCCACGGGAGTGAGCGAAAGTCGCAAAGACCAAAGACCCAGATTGAACGGGTGTAACCTTTCGTTACACATTCACGCTGTATCAGGGGTTAAGAATCGTCGCCCGGAGCACGGTTATGGCTCGAACTCACTTTTGCTCGCCTACCCCGTACCCACATTTTACAGGTACATCAACCAACTTTACCGGGGCAGGACAGTATTAGGCTTCGGCATGAGGCTCAAGGACAGCGTCAGTTCAGGTGTCAATGTGGGTCCGTTAAAGTCCGCGCCTGCTAGTATAGAAATGATTGCTTAAAAGCAGGCTTAAATGTGTCCAGTAATCGAAATATTCTTACATCGACGCGGAACAGTATAAATCCGCCGAGAGGTCCGGACTACAAAGGCGATAGGCACGGGTGATAGCCACACAGGCTCGGGCCAGCCTTAGTTCGCCGTGTCTGAGTCACGACAGTTCTACAACATCAACTCAGCTCTTCGAGAAAAATCCGGCACGATATAGATCTTACCTGGGCATTCCAGCCCATATGCAAGCTGGCGGGTATACAGAGCCCGAGACAAATTCATGCTGATGAAACCAATATCTAACTAAGGAGAGGGGTTGAGCGCAGCCAAAGTGAGATAGATGATTGCCTTACACAACGAAGCTATAGGCTATTCGAGCTTCTGTAAGCCCAGAGCAAGCTGAACGATTTTTCGAACTTATGACATGAGTTGGATGTGTAATCGGACACTTGGAAATCGATCGATGATTGTCGTAGATACCGTATACAAGGCTAGGACCTTAACAACTACCTGGAAATTCAAATATTTATTCTAAATCAAGACAAGTTTGAATACTCCTAGACTTACACACACGGATTGGCTGCACGATGGGATTGGTAATATTTTGGCATCATCGTCATACCACATCCATAAGTTCGCTTAGATGTGTAGACAAGTTCGGGCGATCCTCGAACTTACGGCGTTGACTTGATTTGTATAATGGGAAAAGTTGGGAATACTAATGCAATGATTGTCGTATTCGAACTTCGAAGCGCCGGGTATAGCCCATGAACCACAACCGCAAAGTCCACCCTGAATTGGGTCAAGCTCGGCTGTATTCTTGGACTGACTATGTAGTGAGTTTGTGGCCGAATTGGATCATCGTATTGGAAGCACAGTTGTCCACAAGTTCATCCTAGATTGAGACAAGTTCGGCTTATTCCTTGAACTGACTGTACGATGGGATTAAGACTGAACCGCATGTAGATCGTGGTATTAGAAGCGCACTTGTCCACAAGTTCATCCTGAATCGAGACAAGTTCGTTCAATCCCCGAACTGACTTGAGCAGTTAACATTGGGACTGACATTCATAATCGTCATATTATCTGAAGTTGGCCTGAGAGTGCTTATGTCCGTAAGTTCATCACGAACAGTCAAGTTCGAAGGAGTTCCTGAACTTACGACACGAATCGGATGTGGGCTGAACGGCGCCATATCTGCGTAAAGGCTCCGACTGAATGCTTTAAGAATATCCATCACCTTTCCTCCCACGAGCGTGGGTCGAAGGCATCTTCGATCAGGCGGGATCGAGAACCGGCGATGATAGAGCGGGTCACCATTGCAGGATCAGAATCGAAGGAGATCTAAGCATGAGAAAAGACTTGGGGCAGTGGGATGTGGAACGTGGAATGTGGAGCGAGTGGTATTAATATTGGCACCCTGCATTGCATAGTATGCGTAAGTGGATAACTAGCGCAGTGTTAGTTAGTGACTGCTGTTGGACTGGGAATGCTGTTACAGTACCGGTGGTACGCGTATACAGTATACACTAAGTGCAACCTTCATCAAATAGCCAGTGGATGCCAGGGTGTGTCGCGCGGATGGAACGCTTCTCCGTGTGTATAATGTCCCTGCAATGAGTTCCGAACGTGGCTGTCAACGATTGGTGGACCTTTCAATTTGGGGGCGCAGAAAAAAAAGTTGTCGTGGAAGTAGAAGTCGAAGTTTCGAACACTTGAGAACCAATTTGTTGTCGGATTTTCCACCGCCCGCCACAATGGCTCCTCCAAGTGGTGTGGCAGGGCGTAGTTCGGATTCCAGAATACACTGCTGTATTCTATACAGAAGGGCGACGGAGGTGATGAAAGGCTGATAACATCGATGGATTTGAAAGAACTTGCCAACCTTGGAAGAAGGAAGAACTTGTTGGGATCGGAATCAGTTAATTTATGGTATGTCAACGAGTCGAAGAACAAGTGATATGTGATATGTGATATGTGACTGCTGTAGATTTTTCGAGACCCGGAGGCGTGAACCAGAGTCACAAGGCCCGAGTCCGAGTCCGAGTCCGAGTTCGAGTCGATGCGACTTGAAGGAGAAAAGAAGCATTCTACGACCCAGTCAGTGCCTTTCCCCACCATGGCCGCGCGACTTGGATGATGGATCGAACCAACTCCCAAGTGACTTTTCATCAAAGCAGTGCATAATCATAGAATTAGAAAAGAAAATGTGATACGATATGATGTAGCTGTGGAGCCATATAAAATAAATGTCGAAATCGAATGACGAGGAAAATGACGCAAATCACACGCTATTTTTTTTTTTCCAGTCAAGGAATTCAGGCTCAGCCAGTCATGATCATGCAGACCTGTCAAAAAAGTTCAAAATTTCGCTCACGACTCGTTTTGAGAAATGTGCTGCGGGCCTGCGGCCGAGAACACCGTTTTTGTCACCCACCCAGCCCCATTTCGCCTCAAACTGAGTGACGCCTAGTATTGCATATTGCATAATGGTCATAACATCAGCAGCATGCGTATATGAGCTAGTAGCTATAGCTACTACAACATGCACAGCCGCTAACGCTGTTATCCGTGTATATAGCCTATAGGTAACACAGTAGTAACAGGAAGGGAGGGTGGTTGGTAGTTGATACAAGCGACAAAAGAGCGCGAATAATAAAATGTTGTCTTGTAAGAGTAAGAGTATTGTATGTAGTTCATGTATGTGTATATGTATAATGCCGAGTCTCGAGTCTCGCAAAGTAAGGGAAGGAAAGGGAATGTCTAGTGGGCCGGGGACAGGGAAAGTACAAGTTTATAGGAGAGAGAGAAAGAGAGAGGTATATCGAAACATATGGAGGAAAGCGAAAAACAGAATAGGGCATTAGGAGAGAAAAGTCACAAGCACTGTAAAACAAAGAACGAGATACAAGCACAACAAAAGCGCGACCAAAAAACAGGAACAAGTGGCATAGAAAACCCCAAAGAAAGCAAAGGAAAAATACATGCTCAAGCTCAGCGCTCACATCTGCACCGCCCCCCAAACCCACCCCAACCCCATCCACCCCCCTCTCTCCCCCTGTCCCTGCCCCTGTCCCTGCCCCTTCTTCCCCTGCCGCCCCAACTTCCGTCCTCTCCCCCCCAACCCCTCACCCTCAACCCCGCCCTCCCCCTCCACCGGCGTCTCCGGCGGCACGCCCAGCCCCTCCACAGAGGCGAAGGAGACGTACCCCTCCGTCGTGCGGAGCCGCTCGGAGGCCTTGCGGGCGTTGAATTGGTGTTGGTGGTAGGGGTGGGTAGAAGGGAGGTGCGGGTGCGGGAGGGAAGAGACGTCTATGGAAGCGAGTATAGGTGCATTCGGAGCGAACCCTGGTAGGACGGGTGTCATCGCTGTAGGCGAAGACGACAGCGGTGGAACAGGGGAATGGGGGTGGTGGTGGTGGTGGTGGTGGAAGTCTACATCATCGTGAGTACTCTCCGACGTCCCCGTCCCCGTCCCCGTCTTCCGCTCCTCGCTCGACCCGGTACTGGTACTAGCGCTCCCCTCCCTCCTCAGCTCTCTATTCCTATACGGACTCGAACTGGGGCTTTCCCGCCCCACACGGGGAGGCGTCGGCGGGGGCGTCAACAGCGGTCTCCTCCCCTGCCCTTGCCCCTGTCCATGTCCATGTACGTCCTTGGCTTTCCCCTCTGGCAGCGAATACGCATGCCTCGGCGTCCCTGGCCTCGCACCTAGGAGGAACGGCGAAGAGGGCGGGGAGGGGACGGAGTTGGCGTGTGGGCGCGGCCGGGGTGTGTGGCTCTGACTCTGACTCTGGTTGGCATTGGGGGTACGAGGTGTCCGGGGCCGAGTAGGCGTCTGCGGCCGTCTAGGTAGACTCGGTACGGGCGAGAGGGAGGGCGGGAAGGCGGCTTCGAGGATGGAGAGGGAGGCTGTGGAGGAGGCGTTTGTTGTTGGCGTTGGGGAGTGGTGGTGGTGGGCGGGGGAAGAGGGGGAGCGGAATTTACGGGTGCTAGTCGCTGCGGAGGGTGTTGGGGGCCGGGAACGTTTGGTGTTGGAGGGCGTGGAGGGACGGGCTAAGGGGGTGGTGGTATTTGAAGACCGTTCTTGCCTGTGTTGTTGTTGTTGTTGTTGTTGTTGGAGGTGGTGGAGAGACCCTGAGCGGCTGAGTGACTCTGACGATGAGGTCGAAGAGGAGTGTACCTAGCAGCGTAACATCAACGTAAGCCCTCCATAATGAGAGGTGTATACATACCTCACACACCCCCGCCTCCTTCCAAGCACACCCCCCACGCTCATCCTTAACCTCATTCGCACTCATCTTCCTCTCCCGCTCCTCCCTACTCTCAAAGTAATCCTGAGCACTCCGGCCACAGGCCTCTGCGTCGGCGTTGAGGACCCGCTCCAGGCGAGCGCGGAGGGCTTTTTCAGGGGGGGTGAGCATGTGGATATTTGAATTTGTGTTTGTGTTTATGTTGGCACTCGGGAGAGGCGGGGGGAGGTAGGGGTGTGTGTATGGGTGGGCTAGATGGCGGGGATTGAGAGGAGTGGGGAGGGATTGTCGTTTTCTTGAGCGTTCTGTTTGCATTGTCTGTTGCTGCTGTTGTTGAGGAAGGGGAGGAGGGGAAGGTAAAGTAGGTATCCTCGTACGAAACGACCTAGGCGAATCAGGGGAACGAGAAGAAGTGGAAGGCGACTGCGAGGCCGTGCGTTTTGTATGAGGCTGGGGCGATGAGGGCGCACGTGGTGTCCTTGGGGCAGCAGCAGCGTCGATGATCGGTGACGAAGAACCAGGGGCTCCTGCGCCTGCACCTCGTGGTACTGGATGTGACAAGGCCAGCGGGGAGTGTGGATATGAAGAAGAGGCGAGGGGGCCACCGGCTCCACGACCAGAAGAGGGCGAGGGTAACATCGTGGAGAGGTCGTTCTCGGCGTCCCCGCCGTAGTACCTTTTCGATGAGGGAGGGGCTACGGCGATGGACAGGGACGCCTGCCTCTGAGTGTGTTTACTGTTGTGGCTACTAGGAGTGGTTGGATGGGGTTGAGGCGTCGACGCGGTGGACCCCGCCGTCAATGCCGTTCTAAAGAGGATCGCCGATCGCGTCAAGTCCATATCCTGTTGTTGGGCAGCTACAGGGGGCGGGACATGCGAATGTCTTCTCCTATGTGTCGGTCGTACTGGCTGTTGTTGTTGTTCAGAGCGCATCAACGTCTCCCGAAGCAGACGTTCGGAGCGGGACTCGGGTTTGGTGGTGGGAGAGGAAGGGGAAAACATGTCTATGGGGCGTTTTGGGGGGGACGTCGAAGGGGACATCGACAATGGGGAGAAGGAGGGTCTGGGTGTGATGGGCTCGGCAGGGGAGAGCAGGCGCGCTAGGAGGGGACGACGGCGATGAGGGGAGGGAGGAGTAGTGGTGACCTGGAAAAGAGGGGAACGAACGGGGGAAGGGGAAGAAGGGGCAGGGGAACGCAACGGTGAATTATTGTAATTATAATTATGTCTACTGGGTGCTGAATTAGAAGAGGGCGATTTCGATTTCAAGGGACGACTGGGAATGGAATTCGGCGTGGACTGGTTTGCTTCCATGCGATCTGGCGTGGTTCGATTCGAAGGCGGTGGGGGCGTGGCGGGTCCCGTGGCCATGGCTTATGATCCACTGCTCTATTGCGGTCGCGTGCTTCTCTTGAAGGAACCGTCGTCTAGCCTCGATAGCCGTACACACGCCTTCCCCACGAGGCCGCTTGGTAGAACCACGGAGGTTCTATGTCGAATAGAGGTGGTGGTGGTTGTGATGAAAGGATACTAACAGCGAGAGAAAAAAAAAATCACCCCTCGTCTTGTTTTGATTTCAAAGGATCTGTCCTAGCCTCCCCTGGGTATAATACCCTTCTTGTTGGCAGGCAACAGCTTACTAGCACGGGCGCATCTCGCACGCACGGAGGATCTGGGGTGACAGATCTTTTTGCTATGTTCTAACGGGGTTTGCAAATATCCAATATTAATTTTAATAATTCCTAATGTTATTATGTAAAGAACAAGGTCCGTGTTTTTGATCGGGAATCCCCGTGGCCTGGTGCTGCGGACCCAGGGCTGTCCAGTGTCCACGTCCCACCCACACAGCATCCAACCTTTTTTTTTTTCCCTCATTCCCATTCGAATTTATAATTACCCTTCAGTCCTAGTAAGCATCATAATCATACATCCCCACCCACCTCCTGGAAGAAACACGACGACAAACCGAATAACGACCTTTAAGCAATTAGCGTTAAATGACCGTTTCAAGGGTCGACGGGCACAGCTCAGGGTCCCGAACTTCCGTTCAAGAAGCAAAAAAAAAGAAATGACCCTTACATACATACCCCACGTTTGCCTGTCTGTGTCTCTGTCTCGTGTCGTGCCAGAAAACGTGTGGCATTGACATGCCAATTATTCGGGTAGCCTGGGACCTTGGGGTAGATCCCGACGGCGGACCAGAGGCGGCGTCGGGCTGAGTATCAATGAGCATCAGACTCGGCATCAGACTCGAGTGTAGAGTGTATTACGTACGTACGTATGTCAAGCCGGGGTGTTCGCACGATGACGACACACTCCGATCACACACACAAGTTCAACTTCAGCCTCAGCCACTGACGAGACTTACTTACGGCACTGGCTAGCATCTGACGAGTTCGAACCCAGAGTCGGAGTCGGGTACAACGGCCAGTGAGTGCATGAACTAGGCTTACAGTTCGAGCTCGGATGGGTGGGTCCGACGGTGACGAAGCAATGACGCCTCGCTTCCCAGGCGCCAGCTCGTATGACTCCGTGGTGGCCAATCACACTATCACTAGCATCTAGCATTTATGGTCAATGACGCGTCCAAGCTCTTCCGATAGATCTGGGGTCTCAGCTGCATTGCCATATGCATTGAAGTTCTGGTCTGGCTCAGTGGACCGAACCACAGTTGCGTGGTTTACGCCTTGCGGTACCACTGGCAACTGGGTTAACCGGGTGACTGAGAATCGAGACACCGTCCGCTGCGCGATTTTCGCTGTTGTAGTTGCGGCCCAAGCTCAAGCTTCAGTGGGAGCCGGAGGCAAACTTCTACTTCTACTTTGACTCTGGCGTTGACTTTGGCTTCGACTTCGACTTCGATGACTTACACTTACACTTGAATAGGGCTGCGGTGCGGGCTTTGGTGGGAGCCGGTGAGCATATCCATATACTTACCCATGGTAGCACACGCTTATGATCGATATCTTACTGTAGCTTCTCATGACCATGTTAGGTGATCACTTACCACCTCTCAGTGGGGAGGATGCATGTGTGGGTGGTGTACTATATGATGCACTGGATTGAGTGCGATATGAGTGGAGTGGTGGCGCCGGCGCCCCCGTTGGAGTATCGTATCCAAGAAGCGGGATATTAACATCTGGTCTAGATATGTTTCGTTGCTTGGAGCAACAACTTGGCTCGTATACCACCCAATGTCCAACGTCGACTCAAGCCCACTCCAGTGCGATGATCCTATTTTGGAGATCAGCTCGAGCTCGGGGTTGGGCAACATCTTATATTACGCATCACATATCATAACTGTGACAAGCGCCGGCGCCACCACTGCCCAGGGTGCGCGCAGCGCACTGTAGTGGCCATGCTTTATGCCGACTTCTTTCCGAGAGTCGATCTTGTCTCATGGTAAACCCACATGCCCCTCTCCATACGCTCCACCCACCCACCCACCCACTCTCACTCTCACTCGCAACTCCAACTCACACAGGGGCCTCAAGAATGTGAATGTTCCTTCATATCTCGTATCTCATCTTATCTCATATCTCATCAAGGAAAGGCAGATCAAACCCCCCCCCCTCGATCACCAGCAGTGGATACCCACGCCTCCCTCAAACCGCAAGAAGCGCCACCACCGTGTTCCCTGCACAGCTCCAGCTCCACCCGCACTGCGTGGTTTACGCCTGCTTGCTGTGAACACACACCCACAGACAACAAGGCCGACTTCGACTGCAAGTTTTGGTTCGTCGCATGATGGGTACACCAAGCCTCGACCCTGGAGGTATTGATAGGAGAGGGATCCTCCACGAGGCGTTGGAGCACTTGGTGTTTCGATGTTGGGCGTTGAGACTTGACATGATCAAGGCGGTTCGTTCGGGAGTGGGGCGAGAAACGACTCCCTCCGAGTTGGATGCGCGCACGGACAAAATTCGGAATCGCTATCATTATCTTTCATGGTAACTGGCCTACGGTGTCGACTTGCATCATATGTGCAGCTCTGGGATACCCCGTTTATTTGGGGACGGATGTTCACCAGCTTGAGGCACTCCTGTAATGGGTCCTATGGACTCCGTGACATAGTCCGCCCCAGCTGGTTATCACGCTCGAGTCACGTACATCATCGGGTCCTCCTTGGACGCAGACGTACCAGCCACCTACCTGCAAGCGCCACCATTCGCGGGTGAAGTAATAATGTAACCGCTTTACCAATAACTCGATCGATCGTCATTGCTAGGGGGGTTCCGAGTCGGATTCTTGTCAAAGTTGTGTTGATGCCTCGTGTATTTCGTTAGCGGCATAGATTTGCCTAACGGTATATACATACTACACATATGACCAACCCATGGATACCCCTCGTCTACGGCTCTACGTTATTGGACCTCGAAGGCCCGACCCTTCCAGTTTTAACTTGTCATTCGGAGATTTGCGTCCTGGCAGACGCTACCCTGTGAACGTGCGGCAAATTGCAATTACTACCACCTTTGCTGTGGCACGGAGTGCGGATTTCCATCTATGACGGCGTCCCCTGGCCGGCGGGGAGGCATCACATGCCCGTTGACCAACGTACTAAAAAGAAATTAACAGGAGTTGTGTTTTCAATTCCAATTCAATTCTAGTTTGTGATCGCCAAGCAATTTCTTGTTTTACTCGCCAATGTATATCGGTCCATTTTCTGTGGCTCAGAATGGGGGATTTGCGCTAGACCCTTAGAAGAAGAATGGGTCTACTGTCTACCAAAGAATGATTTCGACCCTCTTCTCATTGGTTGCGTGGTGCGCTAAGTAATACCCATGGCTAGGTCAGACCCCTCTCTGTAACGCAATGCTTTCTAGCCCTTGGGTATCAGCACACGTGTAGTGTCAACCCCGTTTTTGATACATATGACCGCCATGGGCATAGAAATTTAAATTTGATATCGGACACGCGTTTTTGGCGTGGTGGGCTTCGATCACTGGAAGATCCGTTCAGGTTCGCGCTCGGAGCTCTCTTTGAGACTCGTGGTACCTCGCCTACCGCCTGCTGTGGATTTGCGTACGTGTACGAGACTTGCATCGTGTATCGTGCATCGTATGATGACGGCCAGGATGCAACCGTTGGCTTACAACATTGCTAGTTGAATGTGGAGTTACACTCATGGTACTGACACTTAATGTCATGGAGGTTATTTATTTGAAGTGTTCAGCAGCAGTACTAGTGAGCACTGGAGATACACGTTACATCCACGTGGACGAGGGAATGATTGCCAAGTTCTCGTTTATTATTGATGTCCGAGTCCCAGACGTTAATGTTTCTCTGTTCCTGGCTAGTATCATGCCCTACTCACAATTGACGGTCTTCCAGCTGAGGTTCTCCTCATCTTCACTTATGCTCATATTGGCTCGAAAGAATCCTCTTCATCCCAAAATAATTTGGGAGAGCTCATTATAAGCATTCTTTCCGTATGCAGTGTCAGGTGATTGCCAACGATGGAGGCCAGTTGTGGAAATGGACTCTGCCTTCTGGACACATATCGTTGCTTTCGTGGATGCGAATTTTACTCCAGCGAAATACTTTCGTTACCAACTGGCTGCTTAAAAAACCTACCATTGGAGGTATTTGTTGTTAGCAAACCAGGGGTAAAACGACCTGCGTGAATTTGAGCTTTGTCGGCCAGTTATTGTTGCTTGGTACCACACCTTCACCTTATAAATCGAAAGCTCACATTTGACGTATTCAAAACATCATCCCTCCACTGCATTTCACGCGACTTCTTTAGTTTAGCTCCTTATCTCACGCATCTAACTCTGGATGCCGACGCAGACGATGGGTTTTCATTCGAGCACCGCCGATCCGACGCCTATTCCAGTATAGATAAGATTATGGTATCGTGAATTCCACCAATCAAGGTATAATTACGGAATGATAGATAGTGGCCTCACAAGCTGGCTGTGGGGTCGATTGAGCATCCAGGACTCACTGTGTCGTACAGGTTCAGACGTTTCAGAATACACGGGGCTTGCAGGAGACGCATTCTACTAATGCATGGGAGTCCCACGTTGCGCTCACCTTTACGGCCCCGTTGATCTCGCTAGCCTAACTTCTACGGTCCGATCCAAAACCTCGACTCTCTTCTTGCGAGAACCCCCGGATCTCGCGGGGCGTACACGCATGGTTGGTTGACCTATGGTCAAGTGTTCTGTTATTACTCATTAGAGGACGGTAGCCGGCCATTGGTGCTGGCCATGCTCCATCCGATCCTCAGATCGTGAGTAGAAGGAGAGCAGTGGTTTTGATCCCCGTTGGCTTCGAAGGAAGAGGAATGTATTGTACGTGCACCGGACACACCCCGTCCGTACGCTCCGGACCTGTGGACGACGATACAATGATATCAATGGTATACCAAATGTCCACCGGGGAATGTTTCTTTTTGCGTGTAACATTAATTTCTTGTGATGAGATACCTGATATTGATGTTCTGTCCGGGCGTAGGACATGCGGCAGCAAAGTATTGTATTATGTCAAGTCTCTATCAGCTTCGAGACGGCGACGTGGACGGTCAAGGTTGCCCTACGTAAAAGTGGGTGGTACGTCAGTAAGATGTACATATTCAAGCCAAACTGTGATCTGGGGCTGAGTACTTGTGGGCACATCCTGAGAATCACCAATCAAATATTTAGCTCTCGGATAGTAATGCTTATTGCCGGCCGGCCGGCCAGCTAGCCACTAGAATAAATGGTGAGCTTTGAGAAGGGAATGTCAAGTGGCTTCCCTACACTCTATACATCCTGAGATTCCAGAAAAATATCAATACCCAGAAGTAAGATTGTAGTAATACGCCTCCTTGTGGTACCTGGTTGGGACTATATGGCTCATTTTACAGATAACATGATGGTATGTCAACCTGAAGGTTTTTAGGTCTCGGGGCGGGACCATCACCTGGATGCTACTCCCGTGGGCCAGATGCTGATATTAGCACCACTGGACCACAGTCCAGACAGTTCTAAGGGACCACGGCTTCAGACTCAATAGATGTCCGTTACGTGCACTAACAGCTTGGTATAAATTGTTATCAATGCTTATTGTACCAAGAAGCATACCCGCGAATGGGCCGCACCTCGTGTTCACCGCGTGTTTGATGATAAAGTCATATAGTCGAACTCGAACTGGCTTGTTTTGGGGTGACGCTATGATCGAAGTTCATGATTATGGGTCATCGATATATCCCGGGACTAGAAGGAGGGAAAAGCATGCAACTTGAAGCTTCCGAGCGGATCGGTATATGGGGTACCTACACAGGCTGCGCTGCGGGGTTGATATTTGCGAGTGAGTAGGCTCTGGTGCTTTACTCCGTATTCGGGTGCCTAGTGGCAATGGGTACGACGACCTAACAATGACTAGGCGTATTGATCATGTGGTATTCCCTACCAGCGTGCCATAGAGTGCCATTGTTGACGGCCTGAGATGTCGAAGGTCGATGTTAAGGGTGAGTGAATCAAACCTAGACGGAACTCGGGAATAACATCCAAACAGGATAATAATTAAGATATCTGGAAGTCACAAAACCAACCTGGTATCGACGAGGGTGTGAGCAACCCCCCACTAGCCAGTAAAACCACTAGGACTTGGCTAGAAGCTTCCACAGAGATGACAGGAGATGTGCTGGACGGCATATATGTATATACAAGTGGAATCATTGTGATTCAACACGATAGACGAGTCCACGGTGGAAGTATGAGTACGTTAATCGAACGCTCGACGGCGATCCGACGGAATCGTGAACCAGCTATCAGCTCGGCTGAGATATAGAACATCGAAGACAGCTCGGTGTCAGTCTGTCAGATGTTCAGCTCAGTATATAGGGTGAGACCTGCGGCTTGATGACGGAGTCGTATGTACCTAATGGTGCTGAATGAGAGTTTGGTCAGAGCAGCGTACGGTACCGAATCTCCGACATGGTGTTTTAGTGTCGGCGTATTCTGCAATCCGTCCGCCCATATCGTGGAAAGTGCGTTTCATCTGCGTATGAAAAAAAGATAAGCATACAAAGAGGAGAGAAAGGGGGGAGGGCTAGGTACCAAAACAGCAAAATCTGGAAGATATGCCAGACCAAGGCCAGTAAGTTTCGATTTTCGGTAGCTTTTAGATAGCATCCAGCTATTTTCCAGTGTATCAACTACCTGGATCTGGGTGGAGCCTTCCGCCTCAAGATATGCGCCGCCAACACCGACCCTGATGTTTAAGATAGAAGCAAAATCAAGCAAAGAAGTATCGTCGATAGAAGAATAATGTGCAAAGCAGTGTATATGTCGCATGCTGGATAGTTATCGAGTCTTGGGAGGCTGCGTCATGAATCACTGGTATGACCAATAACAGAGAGGAAACTTGACGGAAAAAGCCGAACTTCTCTATCCCATTGCCAACTCTAGTTCTATCTCACTCGATACCAGTCACGGGTGTCCTTCAGGTTACAGTCTGCAACACACAACCACCTAATCGTATCTTAGCTTAACTGCCCAATGGCCTCCGCCTTGTTTAACCAAGACTATCGACAACAACAGGAAGCCCACCAGAAATACTGATAAACATTTTCATTCCGTGAACCACAACAACGACTATCGGTTCTCTCTACAGTCCTTCAAGTTCCGTGCGCTCCTTACTCCTAGATTCTGGCGAGCGTTCTCCCACTCCATCCCTGAGCTTTAGTCGTTATATCACTTACTGTCGGGAAACACAACGAACCGTAAACGTGATCTCACACTCCCCGCCACATCCTCAGTATACACCAGTGACTCAGTAGAGGCGAGTTCTCCCCATCGTCACTGAGCCTAAGAGCCGAAGTATGGTGGAGGTATCTGGCCCACTCGTCGCCACGATAGCTTACTATGACCATAGTATCGTCACCTGCGCATCTGGCATAGTGTCAAACGTGACCTCGATACTGATTGGGCGGACATGTATCCGAAATCCGAAAACATATCCATCTCGCTGCCATGACTCCAACTCGAGGAGATTGATATGGGCCTTCCGGACCCCTATTTCGCGGCATATGAGTCCTTTATAGTATTGGTGGCCCCAGCGCTACGCAGACTGACGCTAACAAGAAAGCTGTATAGCTTACTGTCAAGTTGTATCACTCGCCTATCCTTTGCACACTGACGTACCTCGCGGATTCATGCGCAATGATACGGACCCGTTGCAGTATGTTGCCGCTTACTCTGAGCCTACGGCAATGCAGATTTGACATGCAAAATTACGATGATCGCGGCGTCACTACCAGGACTCCCTGACCTGTGATACCGGCCACTCATCACAACTAGCTTTCGGGGCTCCATATCGGCTCTCAACCAACTTTAACGAGTTCTTCAAGGGGGCACGCTTCCTGCACTTCATACTCTTGGTCTACATGTCCGAAAGAGTTATATCGTAGACGATGAAGACGGCCACATGCGCACCCGTATGGGGCCGTGGATTTAGCTCAATTGGACGGTGTGCGCCTCCTCCCACCGCAAGCGACTTCAATGCTGCTTTTCTCGCGAACGCTGGTGGTACTCCTTATATAATGCTGTAGATGTGGTCGTTGACACAACCAAGCCCACTGCATTTCTGTGCCCACAACTAGAGCAAATTGTGTTAAAGGGTTATGTTTTACGCCCTCTGCCGAAGGTGGGAGGATACTTGGCGTGCTAGAGTCGCCATTTCAGCAGTAAAGCTTTCTGCTCCATAAGCTCAGTCGGCTAAGGTGGGGACATTTAGTGAAGTCCTATGAAAAGAGACGCTTGTGCGAGGTCAAGACATCGGAGAGCAAAGTACTGGATCTGCGTGTCGCAAGGGGGGAGGAGGAACTCTCAGACACGTTATCCAAATGATCCCGAACTTTTTGAGTGCGAGCGCGATCGGCTCACTCAGTGAGCAGCAGTGAGCTTGATTTGTGTTGAGATATACTTTGCACATACTTTCTCCCACTGGCAGACGCAACACATGCTCCTCTTGATTACCGCTGTGATTCTTTTGATGTATTGGCCCCAGACGCTGATGAGAATGAAAAGAGAATAGGTGGTGTGCCTACCATGAGAGGTGAC
This sequence comes from Myochromella boudieri, assembly GCA_018221655.1. Lineage (NCBI taxonomy): Eukaryota > Fungi > Basidiomycota > Agaricomycetes > Agaricales > Lyophyllaceae > Myochromella > Myochromella boudieri. Next base: position 30,455 of record JABCKU010008211.1, read on the forward strand.
ATCTGCACGAATCCTGTGATAAAATTGAGATATCTCAACCTTTTCGGCGTTTGCCGGAGACACAAAGGTAATCAAGGCTCATGCTCAAGTACTCATTTCTGCTGCACACTTCTTATTTGACCTCTTCACCATAGTTTGTGGCATCGTTCAACAGGGAGTTGAATTGCAATGTTACAATGGAACCCAAACGAACCATCAAGCCTCCCACCAGTCACGAAGTCCTCTGTATGCTGCACTGCAAAAGATAGTCCCTCGAACTTCGGATTTTACGACTGCTACTTCACAGGATTTGAAAGAGAAGTTCTCGATAAGCTGGATATTGTTGCCTGGCATTGTTTCTCAGGAGGTGCCAGTAATATTTCTGCGCCTGTTACACGATTTCGGACGCGGTACGCTCGTTAAAAGGCGTACGTGGATAATAAAAAAGGCTTACCTAAAAGCTCTTTCCCCGTGAGTACTTTAATGCGCCCTTCTACCGCTTGCTCGATCTGAATCTTCGTGTAGGCCGTATGATTAGACCGTTGCTCAAGTGGCAGCACACGCTTCACTTGTAACTCGTGCGACTCGAAAAGGATTGAACCAGCCACACCAGGTAAAGGAGATTCTAATCGGTCACCACCAGCTACCCTGGATTTACCCTCTTTGATATTCTTGGTATCCACTAACACTGAGATGCGATGAAGGAAATTCAAGTGAAGTGGCAGCCGACCCCCTAGTATTTTTGATCGCATAAACTCTTGAAGTCTAGCTGATATCGCTTTGTGTCCACGCCATGACCAAGACACAACGACCTCTAATGCAAGCTTTGGCAGAATCTCGGGAGCTTCGCTCAGCGGGAAAACAGCTAATGGCCTTTGCTTAAAGTGTTCCCGTGGCACCGGTAAATTTCCGCTTTGGTTGTTATGGACATATTTCCATATTACTTTTTTGGCGTCTTCGCCTAGGTCATGGTATTCGGCTCTGGACCAGAATGCAGTGATTTCCCAGCGCTGTGGGGTACGCTCAATTGCTTTTGCATTACCTACTTTCCCACCCAGCCGGATTGTTGGAGGGAACGTTACTGCAACGTCCGCCGAACAATTTCGCTCCGCCCTGATATTTGAAACGTCATCTTCTGCTCGTACATCCTTTGGGAAGTATTCAGGCATGCCCAGGTGTGGCCCAGCCAGCATGCGGACCTGACAGAGGCCGATTGAATAGTCGGATAGACTGGGGCTACCGTGAGCCTGTGATAAAATGTCAAGACTCTTCATGTCGACCTCAAACCAAGGTGCTGGATCATCAGAATGCAAGGACAACGATGTTCCTCCTGCATTTTCGTCAACCTGCGGGGAGTAAGGTGGCTCAATCGAAATTAGAGAACAGCGCCGGTAACTAAACTTACTGTGACTTGGATGCGCAGCTCTGTCGAGAATTGATCAGAGGCTGTGGTCAACAACATCGAACGGACGGGAATGTACAGGGATCGGTAACCGTAGCCCCCATCGTTCCCGTAATCACCACCTCCGCCCGAGCCACCACCTCCTCCATCACCAGTAATCATCTCATTTGCTGTGGCTTGTTCATCAATTACATCGTCAATTGCGCTACCACCGCGAGCACTTTCGTAGCCATCATTGGAATCACTATCATTCCCGTCGCTTCCACTGCGAGCACTTTCGTAACCATCACCAGAATCACTATCATCTCCGTCGATTCCACTATTCTCCCCACTACGCCAAACATCCGCATTGTTGTCTTCCCTGTTTCCTCCACCGTCGTCAACAGTTTTGCTGGTATCCCCATTATGTTGTTTTCCCTTATCTTTTTTCGGATTCGACGAGTCACCCCTGGCACCAGCCATACGCGTCATGGAATGTATGGTTGTATCGTGTGTGAGCACTAGGTCGCTTGAGAGACTTTTGGATGTTGATGTTGCTGACCGAATGTCATACTGGGCATCTCCTGAGAATACAACGCCAGAGAATGGGTGTATGGCGTGTCTTAAAGCACCACAGATGTCGCTAGATACTTCCGAATCTAGGACAATGTAAATCTCCTCTTCCTGTTGTCCGATACTGAGCATCTCTTCATTGAATCCTGAATGTAGTGAATACTCTCCAACATAGTCGAAGTCTGTGAGGATACGACGGATATTGGGCTCCTGTTTCAGGACATGCGCAGAAGCTCCGCTCGGTGTCAAGTAGTCCGCTGACACGTGTGGCCCAACAATGCTGTGCTCAATTGGAGGCTTCGCATTTGGGGCGGCCCCAACCAATAAAGGCTCCGTTAGGACTGCTGCAACGTCCAAGGAAAGAAAAGAAAAGAACATCTGATATGCTGCATCCCGAATTTCCATGAACGTTTGGCTAAATCGATGGTCAATACCCTGGGGCAGAGATTAGCTATAGTCTAGGCATTTATATCATTGTAACGCACTCTAAAATGCACGATCGTTACAAGAAGGCTTTCCACGAGAATTTTCTGATTGGCGTGGCGATGCCCAGGATGTTTGGCAAAAACATCTATCAGGGCGATCCATGGATCAGGACCCATCTCAGTTATAAAGTCCAGGATGGGCGGGAAATCCTTTGTGTTGTAACGACGTAGGTGTCGCGTCCAGGCTAATACGGCAGATTGCAAACTGGGTATGTCTCTGAATTACAGGATAAGTGAAGCCTGTATTCAGATGAAAAGTAGACGTACTCATCGGGGCATAGTTCAAAGTTCACGTCTAAATCATTAATTACAGCAAGGCAGTCCAGTAAGAAGCGCTCGTGACTTTCTTTCGGGTCGATGAAATATTTTCCGGAACGATTGGGATCAACAAGAAACTCCCTCAACGATTTGTGGTAAAAGGGGTGTGGACCACCATGTCCGATTTGAAGGATAGGTTGGATCCCACAAAGTACAAGCCAGACATAGTCGGTTTGCATACCCATAATGGCGGAATGCATAGCTGGGGTTAGACGTAACTTGAGGTCAAGGCTGGCAAATATATTCCCAAGAACATGCTTGAATTATTGGATGTACGAGTAGGCTGATGATAGGACTTGGTAGTAAAGATGGTCCAATTTGGCAAACGGCCCAATAGCACTGTCACTCGAACCTCCATGCAAAATAATTGCCAGGCGTTCAAGAGGCGAGCCGTATTCTTCGTCTATAAATCTGATTATACACGATGCATAGAAGAAGAAACCATTCGCCTTATTAATTATAATATCCAAAGGGACATCACCAGGCCACGGGCCTTGAAGAGTTGCCATGAAGGCGCTGTGCGCTTCCGAGGATCGAATTCGAGCGAATTCAGCGCGAAGGTAAGTGTCCATAACATGTCGTGATTGAGGCTGATAATATAGCGACATGCGAGTTATAAACCTCCCAGGATCCTTACGGTTACCAAAAAATTGGAAATCCCGTGGTGGGTCGTCTCGGCTGAACACGATGAAGCGGAGGAGGCCGGAGGGAATTGCAAGGATCAATGACCGCAGGAGGCCTTGTTCGTTGTTCCCATGGCATTCATCCAAACCATCAACCACGACTATGTTTGGGTAGTGAATACCTCGGTGTTGATAGCGCTTGCGACCAAAACGGGAAAGAGGTTTGACAATCAGTGTATGAATTAGGTCCCAGGGAGACCTCTGAATAATGGTAGGATCCATCTCAATAGGCGCAGATATGTGTCCGCGAAGATCCGGAATAGCAATTGATAATTGGAGGGCGAGGGTTAGGATGAGAGAAGCAGCCGTGTTACGATCGAGATGGCCACGACTGAAGTAGCTTGCTGCTAGCTGTCCACGTTCTGCACAGCATTCGCAGAGCGTCTGAGCAATGGCGGACTTCCCATAGCCAGCTGGCCCAGAGAACCAAAGTAACGTTTCTGACCGGTTGGTAGCCCACTCCATCATGGTTTGAAGAAGTTCAACTCGGGTGCCAGGATGGCATCGCGGCGGCGGCTCTCGCTCTGGTGAATCATATTGTACAGAAAGGAGGGCGACCTTACGTAGAGCAGACAGACCTAAGCACGAAGTCGATGGACACGAGCTGCTGGTATATCTCGTAAATGGTGACTCACGAGGATCTTCCAGTTTATCATCGTCCACTGCTGGGCGTCGTGCAAATAGTGGAGTCGGAGTTGGCATTAATGAAATAAGGGAAACACCCGGAGGCGGGGAACACAAAGAGGTAAGTTGGGATCAGAGGTGAAAGGGTGTAGCGAAAGGCAGTCATGCTGCTCAAGTGCTTGGGCTCCTGCCAGTCAGGACAGAATGATCGCCGTTGCGGCGATGTTTCAAGGCTACCGATGAGAAGGACATAAATTGACTGGAAATCGAGATCAAAGGCAATGTTGTTCCCTCTTCATTTCCAAATCAAGTCTGGGGGCGCTGGATGCCTGATCTGTGAAGTAAGGCAAAATCAATCTCAGTGGGAGAACTTTGGAACGCTTGGAGCAATAAAAAGAGCGGCACCAGCGAGGTGCAAGCTAACTTTGATTACACCTGTAACCACCACCATCCAGAGTATACCATCCAAACCAGAAGCGAAGATGATGATACACAATGCTCTCAAGACGTCCATTGTAAGACAGGATGTGATTGATCGTAGGGCATCAAGTCTCGTTGTTACAGTCTTGGTCATTCCACATGATAAACTGGTAACCAAGGCGGTTCTAAATTGTCCGACGACGTGGTTGGTCGGCGCAAGGGTGAAATGTAGACGTAGCCTGAGGAAGACACCAGCGTATAGACTCTTTGATTTGTATCGGGTGATATTTGGAGGAACGAGGGGTGTGTGCTGCGCGGTGCTATGGCATGGTTTAGCCAGGTGGAATGTCTATGAGAATTGTCGGAGAAGCTGAAGGGGTCACGGAGGTTCGGGGTGTTGGAGCTCGCCGGATCTGGTTCAACTTGGTTAGCGCGTTCCTGGTTCTGAGCTGCGTGTCCCGTGTCACTGCAAAATACGCTGAATAGAGTGCCTGTACGTGGATGGCATGTCTCCAGAAATCCGAGTGAATGATCATCATTCTGGTTTTCAATTAGAAAAAGAAGATCTAAGGTCACGAATTTGTGACCTTCTAAATCAAGATCAATCACATTGTTTACCCATCACAGTGTGCTCTCCGATAGTACCACACTCTGCTCAATGGCGGGCTCTATGGCCCCAGCCAGCCCTGGCTCTTCTTCTCAGAGCACTGGGGCAGGAATTATCCACCGCCTGGTGCGCACCATGAGCGGTAAACCCAGTCCCAGTCCCAGTTCCAGTCCTCAGCCACTCAGTCCAGTTCTCTCATCTGGCACAGCACTGCTCCCCTTGGTCGTTGAATCTACTAAAGCACATACTACTACTTCAGAGAACTCTCAAGAACTGCGCTCTGACACACCCCTCCCTCAGTTAAAGGCCAACTTCTCGTTCTCCGACGTCGTGGACCGCTTCAGGACGCACTTTGGCCTAGGGTCTGGGCTTGGGAACAAACTTGACGACGCCACTCATGGGAATGAGACCCAACCAGCGTCTGGTACCCCCGTTCCTGATAATACTACTTCAAGTCCCGATGTTGATATCCCATTCCCAAGATCTCCCAACTCTGACGTTGCACAGGACCCCTCCGAACCAACGTATCTCGCGCGCAAGATCCAAGCCTTGATTGATGCCCTCCCCTCCCCATCCAGCCCTACTTCCCCCACCAAACAGAAACCGACACCCAAACCGAAGCCACCCAAACGGGATGCAGCTACGGGTCGTCCAATCCCCCCACCAGGTGCCACGCCTCTCCAAGACGAGCGGCTCGTGGCACTACTGTCGAGTGCGACGGTGATGAACGGTGGGCATGGACGTGCGGGCGGTGACGGCGAGAGGGGAAGGAGGGTGAGCGTCTGGAGTGTTTTAGAAAGTTTGGGACCTGTGAGAAACACGAACGACAACGAGGAAGAGGAAGGAGAGAGAGAAGGAGGGGAAGGGGATGGCGATACAGACGATGCGGGCTCGGTGTTCAGCGAAACGTCGGGCATCATGATGTACTCCCCACTCGTGCCTGCGGGCGGGTCTCTCGTGGAGATCGCAGAGTCCGAGGTTGTGCTCCCCCTGCCTGGGTCCGAGTCTGCAGAAGAGGAGGCGGCGAGGTTGGCGGGGTGGATGGGGATGTGGCCGTTTTCTATTTTGTCTACTGGCCAAGATGCTACTGCTTCCAGTAGCCTCGCAAATCCGAATACAAGTTCAGGAACGAACCCATACTCAAGCCCGCTTATGTCGCCACCAGGATCGCCCCGTCGTCTACGCGTGCAGGGCCAACCACAGCGGGTCTGGGTCCCATCGACAACGAAGCTGTCTATGCAAGCCGTATGGTGGGGATACCGCATGTACGTCCGTCTCCTTACTCTTTACCTCTTACTCACTACTCGCCTAGATACCTCCCCCCACCCATCATGGATATCCTCGACGACCAACAGCTCGAAGCCGCCAAGCGTGCAGCAATGATCACCACAGCGCTCACCTGGTTCTTCAACAACATTCCCCTCACTGCTCTTCCCCTCCCCATGCGCCCCGCTGTTATGCTTCTCCAGACTATAGTTCCATATATTGGATACATCGGGACGTTTATCTCATGGAGCTGGGGAGCTATCAAGAGCTATGATCAAGGTACGTTCAAACTTTCCAAAGGCCCGGGGCCACATCTATTATGTATTATATAGGTGCTAAATGGTGTGCTATCTACAGGGTACGGTGTGATTCTGACAGCAACGTGGCTCCTCCCAGTCGCACTCCTACCGAGCACGTGGCAAGCAAGTGCATTCCCGCCTGCATCACCACTACCTCCACCGCCGCCAACGACAGATCCCGCTCTCCCTTCTCCGCCTCCCACAGCGCCTTCTCCTGACCCTGTTCCCATACCGGCACTGCCCAGTCCACCCGCCTCACCTCCGCCTGCATCTCCAGCACCACCGATAACGACACCGACTCCAGAGCCTCGATTACCCATCCAATTACCGTTCTCCCTTTCTTCCCAAACCCAATCACCACCTATATCCCCTGCACCCGCCGTACTCTCCCCTTTAAGCCTAAGCACATCTACGCCTATACTCACACTCCCACCAACGCCCGTGCCTCCCATTCCATCTCCGTCCCCCTATGGGCTTCCTGAGGCATCCACCCCGCTTCCAGCGTGGACTCCACCCCCACCCCCGCCTAGCCCACGGGTTGTTCCGTTGCCGCCAGTGGATGGGGAACATAAGTTTGGGTTTGGGATGCTTAGGAGAGGTAGGAGAGAGGGGAAGGAGAAGGGCGGGGGAGATAACGATAAGAGGAAAGACAAGGATTCGAAGGTGAGGATGAGGGCTTTGTTTGGGGCGGGGAAGACGAAGACGAAGGGGAAAGGGAATAGCCAGAGTGGATCTGGGGCTGGGGCGGCGTGATGGGAGCTGGGTGTGCCAGCCAGATTTTGTTCTTTAGGATTTTTCTAGTTGTTTCTTTTTGTTTTGGGTCTTGTGTGCTATTTCTTTTTTCTTTTCCACGAGCTTCCTTATACATATATCATACCCCTATCTGAGTAATCTATACCTACACTGATGCATCTTCCCCACCATTCATGATTTCTTATGCACATACATTATCATTGCCAATTTGTTATGAGATCCAGCTGTCAATAGTATGACTTTGATGATTATTCTATGACTGATCATATACAACATTTTTGGTCTGTTTAACCAACAGTAAGTAACTTTTAGTGTAGAGGTAAAAACACAAGTATACATACCACTGTGTATGCCTGATACATCAGCAGATTCAGGAGTAGTGTTGCCATGACTCCAAGCTGACTCAGACGATAAATTGGGAATTGTGGAGCAGATAAATTAGATAAATTCCCAAGAATATTTGTGAAGCTAGATCACGTAAGAAACTGGTGGGTCACCTGCCAACACTAAGGCATCTGAAGTGTCCTTCCCACACTATTTCAGAAAAACTTGCAACTTCCTGAGTTTTTTGAAGTCAAATAGCATGAGAGGTGTGCCCATATGCCTTAATGTTGGCTGACAACCAACTGGTTTCTTATCATTTCAGGCAACCCTATATGTTTCCCCATGAGAATGCAATTCCCCCACCCAAAATTTGTCCCTTTGGGTGACAGGATTTGTGGTATGGCCCCATGACCTTTGGGTCCCCCCATATCTTCCAGTGTAGTGATGTGCTAGGCCTGGCTCGGCCTCAAAGCCTAGGCTTAGGCCTGGCTTTGGCAGGCTTAGGCTTTGCAAATCCCAAGCCTGGGCCACCAAGGTAGGCCTGGCCTGGCTCAGGCTAAGCCGCGGCTTTCTAACAGGTGAGTGAAAGAATTTGTGGAAAGACATACCAGAGTTATATATTGAGCGAGGAAGTATGCCGCCTATTGTAGAAGGCCACTGGAAACACTTGTGGCAACACGATATGAATTGAGTTGACATAGTTGCAGGGGCTATGCAATGGAGACAAAATAATAATTATGGCTGATACAAAAAACAGTGAGCAGTGTTTTGTTGAGCAAAAAAAGAGGCACACACTGCTATTCTACAAGTGCCAATTCAATGCCTGTTTTCTCCTTATAATGGTATGCCAACTTGGTATGTGTTGGAAATTGATTGGCACCACAGACTCATTGTCTCGGGCCGATAACACTGACAACATCCCTTTGGCATCGTAAATGCCAAAGGACCTTTATCTTATATATGCATACTTATATTCTTGTGGATACACAACTACACCCCCAATCAGTTATACACTTATTGGGGGTGAGTACAATACCTTACATACTTACAATGAACATTTACTTACCATACCTTTAGATTACTTAATGTGTATTCTACAGGTACAACTAATACAATCAGTTATACACTTATTAGGCATTACTTAATATGTATTCTGTTGGAATTCCGGATTCCGATTCCGAGCGTGCATGATCCGTCGCACACTCCACAGTTTCCACGATGACCAGTTTACCTTGTTCTAAGCTTTTGTATTGATTTTCGAGGTATTTAGATAGCTTTTTTGTA
>JABCKU010008212.1:0-34888 GCA_018221655.1 Myochromella boudieri
TGTTATACCATATATATCATTGGCCTTGTGGTGTAGTGGTAATTCTTGTTACTTGTGGTTGATGCTTAGTCATCACCACCAAGAGGTTGCGAGTTCAATTCCCCAAGATGCAAACCCTAGAACAGGGTCTAATGGTAAGAGATTACATTCTTTTGGTGGTGCTTACTGGCTAACTATAGAGTGCTATGTAGTGTCTCTACATGCTATACAACTTCGGCAGGTTGCTATAGGGCACTACACGTCACAAGGAGATTGCTATGTGACTATGGTGCTATGCAGTGATATATAGGGTCACATAGCATTCCCATAATCTGCTGATGTATATCTCTGCCATGGTTTTCTTGGAACTAGATTCTTATAATATTTAGGATTCACGGTGTCATACTTGATCCTTATCAGTAATCCTGACACAGACATTGCAATCTCCAGCAGAGTTGCTGCATTATCAGTTATCCTCAATGATGTCACATTTTGTTTTTCTTTTGTCACAAACTTGGCTGCCACTCTCCTTATTCTTCATAGGCTCAGGTACGGCACGTTTATATCACCATTTCATTGCTGAACTATTTATAGAATTCAACGCCACTCACACGGATTTAACTTGGGCCAGATCAGATCATTGACAGGGGGACAAAAGATACTACTCGTTCTTGTTGAGTCCGGTTTTGCATTCTGCTCGCTTCAGGTTTGTGTTTTGCTTTCTATCTTGTCTTTTTCACGCTCACTGGCTGGTGATCATAATTCTCATCTCGGAAGGCTATAATCATCATCTTGACATATCTACCGCAATCCAGAGCCTTTATTCATGCTTTCAATGTATTCAACAGCTGTTTTTGGGCCTCCATGGTTCGTCAACCAACATTACATTGTAAACTGTCTGATATTCAAGTGGTTATTAAGCCATTATTTTCTACCGCCGTCATCATCATAGTGCAAAGCAGTGCCTCAATCACCGAGACTTATAGTTTCAATTCCACCGTCTTACGAGACATAGTCGCCAATGCTGAGCATGGGCGAGATGGTCCTACCGCGGAACAAGTGCCCGAAGATCCAAGTCGTGACACTACCATATTGGCGGGCTCGATGAATGTTTGCTTGGGCCCACAGGCGGGTTCCTTCAGTTTTTGTGATACGCCACCTACAGAGACAAAGTCTGCACCATTCTGAGTGACCCCCACGACGCTCTCCATCTGATGTACCTAGAACTTATTATTCCCGGATTCAAGCTTAACATTCCTCATGTATGAACATGCGGTTCGAACTCGTCTATCATTCATCGTAGTGTAAAGGACAATTGACGTCTGAGCGATTCCATAGCCTTACCCTCAAAGACACAAGCGGGGGTGGAGCAACATACATCATGTGATTTAAGGAACCAGGCCTCAGATTTCTTGATCCACCACTTACAACGACAAGCTAATAAAGTACCTGACCTACCCTCACAGGCTTTCCGCCCCCCAGTAAACAATAGCCTTGCCATTCTCCTTCGCTTTTTCAGCGGCATCCCCCTAGGCGTTTTCATCGTTTTCGCTGTTCCTTTGACTTTTTATCCAGAACTGGCCACCTGCCAAGCGCCTATCGGAGCACTCAATGTTCGACTATGGCTAAGTTAAAGATGAATTCGGTTTTCGTGGCTCTCAGGTCTTGTGCATTCTACTTGCACCACCGCCACTGCATTAGGAGCGGAAGATCACCTTGAGTAAGGAAAGACCCCATAATAACATTCAGGAGAACCTGGTTCACAAATGATTGAGGTGCTTGGGGTCTGTGTTCGCTTTGACTCGCTTTGGTCAGTTGACCCACCAAAACAGAGTGGGACCTGGACAACGTACCCCCTGCCTCAGATGAACCATTGTCTGGTTCAGTGCCCAGAAGCCATGTGCGATAGTAGGACATTATTATGCTAGCATGGCGATTACATCTTTCGCTGATTGACTTGTGGCGCTGGGATTAACTCGAATCAAGAGGCAAAGTAACGAGGAGAGAGGACGAGGACGATGAAAGTATTCCCACGGTACCATAAGGTCACCCTCACTGTTTGTCTCGACAGGTCTGAACCCCACCGCCGCTTGTTATAGTCTACAGATGTTCACCTAAACATTCCTACTTCTTTTCTTCTTCTCTACTCGACCCGTGCATTTATCTCTGGGTTCCTCTCATTCACATGCTTGCCTTGTACCATATATAAACGTGCGTCCATGATTCATTTTCCCTTCGTTGCGCCGCACTCGAGTGACTACCCAGGCTACGACGTCTCTCTGTTACCCCACCTCCCGGCCGTTTTATGCTCACACAAGATTCTCCATGCTATGAGCTATCGTTCTTTACTTGTGGGGAGATGTCCAGCCTTTGTTCTCGTTTAGTCGAGGTGTTCCGCTCCACACTGCCCCTCGTCTGTCCCAAGTCACAGTACCCGCACAGGCCTCTTCAAATTTCTCGTCACTGGTTCCGGGCCTTTCCGTTTTGCTCTAACAGTTCTCGATATCAACTCGATATAAGATCTTTCTTTCAGGGGCTTCCCACGCTGGTCTTATCCAACCAGGTATAGTTGAAATCAACCTTCTTTCTATTTATTACTTTCATACTGATGTAATGCCTGCCGCTTTAATGACTTGCTTGACAGTCTCTTGCAGATACTCTGACAAGGCTATTAGCATCAAGCCGTCACTGCCATATAACCTGCTTCTGTATAAAATGGTGAGTGTTTCCAGGCTTTCGACTCATCAAACTATATCTCACGTTGATCCCCAATGACTCCCGAAGAGCGTTCTTGGCTTCAGCATGCTGGCGTAACATTGGCTACATATATACCTTCTCCAGTGATTCGTACCCTATCCCTCGGTATGTCAAGCACTTATCGGTTGTCTAAATGCTACGAAGTTACCTAAAATACTTTTGTAGGGGTCGCAACAGGTCTCATCATAATTTGGATGCCTCTAAGCATGTGAGGTGTCCGAGGTTCTCCAGAAGTATTACTCATACTTAGCACAGAGAACGAGGACTCGGGACGCTACAAAGGAAAATCATACTCGCAACAGTGACGGTAATATTTGTGCTCCATGCCGTTGCCACTTTCAAAACTGCTTTGGAGTTCACGGGGGAAATAAGAAAGGCATTAGTTGACCACGCTTCGTCGGAGACGATAAACAGAGCTATGGAGATTAGTGTAATTGTGTCGTCGTGGGCAGAACAGATCCAGGTACGAGTCGTCATGTTCAGTGGGCGAAATGTTAAGCTAACGGCGTCCTAGTTGATTATAAATGACTCCATAGTAGTTTGGAGAGCGTGGGTCTTATATCCTGGCCAGAGGTGGGTAAGACTTGCGCTGTGCTTCCTACTTTTGGGAACCGTTGGTATGTAGATTACTCGTATTTTTGCAAAGGCTTTTTTACAACAAGATTCTCATAATGTATAGGATTCACGGTGCCAGGTTTGATCCTTGTCAGTGACCCTGCCGCAGACATTATACTCGTTAGTGGAGTCCTCGCAATATCGAATATCATCGAAGATGTTGTATTTTGCTTCTCGTTTGTCACAAACCTGGCCGCCACACTTCTCATTCTTCATAGACTTCGGTAGGACATATTTCCATCGCCTTTTCATTGCTTACCAGCACGCCAGGGCGCAACGCTACTCACACGGACTTAAGTTAGAACAAAGGAGGCCGATGACACGCGGACAACAGGTGCTACTTGTCCTTGTGGAGTCTGGTTTTGTATTCTGCATCCTCCAGGTTTTTATTCTGCTTTCTGTTGAAACGTTGTAATGCTCAATCATTTTCATGGAAGGCCATACTCATTGCCTTGACATATTTACCATCATCCCTCGCTAGTGACATGGCCTTCACTGTATTCGATGACTTTTTCTGGGCCTCCATGGTGTGTAAACCAACATCATATTATAAACTATTCAACATTCTAACGGTCACCAAGCCAATATTTTCCACAACAGTTTTCATCATTGTACAGAGCAAGACCTCAATTGTCGAGACCTACGGTTTCAACTCGTCTGCTTTACGAGACATCATCGCTCATGCTGAATGTGCACTAAATGGCCCCACCGTAGAACCAGTGTCAGAAGGTCAAGATGCTACCAGTTCGACGAACTCAATGAAGGGCTCCCTGTACCACAAGCCGGGCCCTTTGAGTTTTTGTGGGGCGCAAGCTACAGAGACGACGCCTGCGTCATTCTGAGCAACACATACGATACCTTCCACCCAACGTACCTAGAACCCGTTATGTATATGCCGCAGTTCAAGCCTATTATTGTTCAGTGTAGCAGAGAGCAATTGAGGTCCGAGCGATTCCATCGATTTATCCTCAAGACACAAGGGGAGGGCGGAGCAACATACGTTGTGCATTTTAAGAGTACGTCTTTATCGGGGCTTACGTTTCTAGATCGACACGTTACAACAACATAATAAAGTGCCCGACCTACGTAAACCTCGCAGTGACTTTCCTCCTATCCTCCAGTACAACGATAGCCTTGTCCTCCCAACATTTCAGCAGAATCCTTCCAGAGTTTTCATGGTTTTCGCTCAGCTCCCTTGCTCTTTCCTTAGAACTGGTCACCCTGCCGAGCACTCATTGTGGCGCTCGGTGTTCAGCCCTGGCTAAGTAGAAGCCGAAGTCGATTGTCGTGGCTTTCAGGCCCTGTGCTTGTCCTATTCCGCTTGCACCATCGCCACCGCATCAAAGCGGAAGATCACCACAAGTAATGAAAGGTGCGTCGTAATGACCTTCAGGAGGACCTGGTCCGCCATTGAGGTGCTTGGGATCTGCGCTCGCTTTGGTTAGTTGGCCTAGAATAGAAACAAAAATGGGACAACGTACCCTGCTTCAGGTGAACCATTTCTGGATCGGCGCCCAGAGGTCGTGTGCGATGGGATGTGGTTATGCCAGCATGGTGATCACCACTTTTGTTGTTTGACCTGTGGTTCTGTGATTAGTTTGGATCGGAAGGCAACATGACGAGGAGAAAGGGTACGAGAAAAGAGGACTGACAGGTTGACCGAGGTCTTGAAAAAAGGCTGATTACAGTATCCTCCAGGTTTCCCCGGGAAAACACGTTTCGGACGAGGTTTAGCACTATTTAACTTCAAGGGCGGGATTTTGAGGCGCCATCGTCTTATCCTACGTACCGCGTGATCATCAGCTCTCACTGTCGTACGTATAGAATAAAAAGAACAAGCTAATAGACACAGACCTTTCGTTAATCTGTACGCAATTGACCTCCCTAAATACGCAACATGGTTATTGAGGGTGACGGCGGCGTAAGCGAGATGGCAATAGCCACGTTGTAGTACGAGGAATGTACACTGAAATATCTAAAAGGAATAGAAATGCGTGAATCCACAACGATTTACAACGCATGATAGCGGCCACCGGCAGCCGCCTAATTAGGATGCCAATCGTTGCCGATTGGACAACAGCATCAATGGCACAGGTAGGGAAAAGTGTGCAAAGCTAAACAGACAACAATGGAAACAGAGGTTGAGGGCGATCAGAGAAACTTGATGAATATTACAGGCGATAGCCGTATACGTACGCGTATGGTATAAATAAGGTGAGGTTGAGGAGTATTTTCAGAAAACATTCTCACGGTCCCCCAACTGTCAACACATCTTTCTTCCTCGTTCATCAGTTTCGACTCTATTACTCCGCTTGATCTTGTCTACTGGCTTGGAAATATTCTGACTGCTCATTTGTGAGTGATAGATCGATGCACCCTGCACATACTTGCAGGTTACCAGGTGCGTTTGCTTGCCCTACTTTTACGCTGGGTTTCGAAGGTTTTGCGTTTAGCAGCCTCAAAATTGCTCGATTCGCCCAGAGACCATGGGTGTACCAGTATGATGCTACCTCTATGAAACTGTTCAGGCTGTACCAAGATCAATGTGTGTTATCGCCCTCGAGTATCTTCTCTACTTGACCTACTGATGTCTACCTCTAGGAACACTTATCGCCTCAGAGCTAACGGCCCTTCTTCTCGTCCTCACATTGTCTCCTACAGCAGCTGAACGTATCCCAGTACGTCCCCCTCTCCGCTTTTCACATGCATACGTGGAGATAGTAGACTGACTACCCACGAATCCACACAGCCCTCAACCTCTCGGACTCCCTCAACATCGTGTCTGGAGCAGAGTAATCGATGCAAAATGAACTCTTCGGCTGAAAGAATCACGCACTAGAAGTGTGAGATGAATATCTCCCTGCCGCAAGCCTTGCAGGATTGTCGGATCGTACGTATCTTCCTCTCCTTCCTCTACATAGATGAACGATTGTGGCTAACGAACTCATAGGCAGATTCCTAGCGGCAAGGAAAAACGAACTTATGCCCGTTCTCATCATGGCCCCCACGACAACATTGCGGCACATCCGCTGGTACTATGATCGTGAAGGTCAAGGTGTGTGCACTACTCCAGGCTCTTCTACTCTTCTATTGTCCCCATCATCACGATCCATACTTCTGGCACCTCCCTTAGCACCTGTTGCTTCCCCCCCTGCCCAAACCTTGTGTTACGCTACTTATTTTCGCCCCTCTTCCCATTCACTTGTCCATACCTTCACCTACCCAGACACCAACGTCATCACACTCTCACCGTCATCCTCCCACCATCCTTGCCCTTCCTTACCCCCGTCTCGCTCTTCCATCCTCCTGTGCCCATTGATCTTCGACCACGTTTGCTGACTATCGACTCTCCCCCCTCCAGGCTAACCTGCTTGAGCTCCGAACCTCAATTCCAGCATATCGCAAACTCCGACGTGGGTGGCTAGTGACCTGGGCACAAACAGACATGGCTATATGCGCTGAACCTCACGGGTACTTTTATGTTTCCGAGTGGATGAAAGAAGTTGAGGTCGATGGAGGGCGAACGCGTAGTTTGAAGGCGTAATGAGCCCACTGATGATGATCTCTGGGGCGAGGAGCGCATGTGCTGGTGGTCCCAGTGGCCAGCTACAGCGCGTGTTGATGGTATGTACCCATTAATTTCTAACTTCTCTCATCTGTTAACACTATTTGCGAACAGTGTTCTCCTTGGAATTTCCGGTCAAGTTACACATCCTGTGTACTATTTGACCTGCTCAACATGCGAAGGCGCGTTGTGCAACCGCAGTCGGTTGCGGGCATTGCGCATAATATGGGAGATGAAACGAAGTAAGTTATCCGTTATAGACGAATATTTATTACCATTATTTTCTTTTTGCATGCTAACTCAACCATGCTTTTTTAGCCCCTAATAACAGTCTTCAACGAGATGTTATAACCCTCTCTCAACAAGGGCCGCCAATGCTCCCTGGTGTTCGACCAGGCTGAAGATGATGATGTACGTTTTTCGTCGTCGTTATCCCAAAATATGTGCTTATGCGAGCCGACATAGGACATGGGCTCTGCTCGGTCAAGTGGGTTAAGTACATGGTGAATTCGTGTCCCAATCGGCTCGTGGTTTCTCGTGGTGTTAAGCGGCCAATGCCAGTTGTGTAGGCTGTTATGACATGTAGCAAGGTAGAGAGAGGATTCGCGTCACAATGGTCATTAATTTCTCGACACTCTTGAGGGTGATTGTGAGTTAGCTGGCATGTGAGTACGAACCTGGCGATTCCCGGTGTTTGATCTGCCGCAGTGATCATATGACAATTTCTTTTTCGCTGCCTGTTTGGCGCATGTTAAACTCATGCTCGACGAAGCCGATCATTGTATTGTACAATAATTATCGAGTGGGAAGAAATGGAGTCACGAGCAGTCAGATTAACCCAGTTTTGAGTCGAACCGGATCAGATTCCGTGACACCCGGCAGGAGTGGGCGAAAGATGCTTGAAGATGTGGAAGCGACTCGATAGTGGTTTTCCTGCTAATGTGTACGTTTTAGTTATCATTGAAATTCTACATAAATGTTCCGTTAAGTAGTATGTACTGTATCTATCGTTACCCAAGTTGTTACAGGGAATTGGGAGTGATGACTTTGCCGTTCCACGATAAGGAAAGCTTCCCAGACTCCCAGAGAGCAGTGGTTTTCTGCCAGAAAGACGTGAATATTGGGGAAACAAATGGGAAATGATCCTGTAATTCAATGCGGACTTCCCGAAGCCTAGAATATCTAGGTTGAGTCAAGGCTTCCGCAACACGGTACCAAACAATATCGTCAAACATCTCTACAACCGCAGAGGTTTCCTTACTGAATAGAAATGGGATTATGACACTTTCCAAGGGGCGAGCGTCATTATTGCCACTTTCAACTATAGTAGCAATAATAGACATGGTTTGGAGTACGTCATGGAAGAGATTTCCACGGAATACGGAAAGGTGGGTCAAGCTGCCGAGGTCGAGAGTGAACGGGTCTCTGGCTGGGGATAGTAACATCACGGATTCATAGAAGTAAGTGAACCACATATTATGCTATACACTGGAAGGCACTTACGGATAGAATCTGTAAATGCACCAAGGGCGAGATGGGAAAGGGACTGTCGTGACGCAGATATAGTGGTAAAACAGTCGTTGAACGGTATATCGGAAAGCCGGAGTGTGTGGAGTCCATTAATTTTGAAGGCACAAGAGAGATATCTGAGGCAATGAATGCAGCTGACTGTGAGGGATTATAATTTGCATGGCATGGACACTGACGAAGATGCCAATGGGAACTGGTGGCATACGTGATAAGGATTAAAGAGATTGCCGTGATCTAGTTCCAGTACCTTAAGCTGCGAGCACTGGGCGATTTGTGGAAGAGGGTGCGTGATTAATCCACGAAGAGAAAGTGCTCTAAGTGACGGTGACGAAAGGATAGAATTCAAGTTGATCGCGGCGGCCAGCGCATCTATGCGACGATCCGATACTGGCGGAACCCCAGAGACCTCGTGAGCTATTACTAGGGTAAAGTCATCAAGATATGCGGCAGTTGTGGAGAGAATAGAGGCCACGACTTCGGGTTCTTGTAGAGATCCCACAAATCCCACAAATCGTTCGCCGTAGTTCGATGTTATATCGATGATCCGCAGTGATCTTGTATGGCATGCAATACTGGGTGTTGCTTTGAGTACCTTTGAAAGCTTAATAGCTGCTCCAGACGTTCGCAGTATGATCCTACGAAAGATATAAGGACGGGTGATATCCAGCATGGTGCGCGAAGCAAGAGCCAAGGCACGGAGTGTCTCCAGATATCCTTCATTGTAAGCCTGTTCAGCGACAAGATCGAGTACATCGGAGGGAAGAGCAGTTTGTGACCCAGGCATCGTGTTTGAGGTAGTTCGTTCCAATGGACAGATAGGACTTTCCAGCATGAGATTAGCTGTTATTCTGTTTCGAGGGCGGGAAACGCACCTCAATCAACTTTGTCTCAGGTTGAAACCTAAAAGTAGATACGCAAACCGAGAACTGTCAGTCATATTATAATTATTAATAGTCTTTTGCTAAAGTGGATCACATTACATAATTCTAAATTCTTCTGCTCTACAGTACACAGTTAAACGTTCAAGAATGTAGGCCGTGCTTCGGTCAGTGACTTATGAGGGCCGACAGAAGGAGTGAAGGGGTACGAGAGAAGAGGATTTACAGATCCGCCTTACAGGGGCTGTTGATAGTACTTTGCTATCGTCGAAGAAAAACATAGTTCAGAGGCGTTGCATATGGACGTCGGTACGCGGAGGCCAGATATCTTTTCATGTTGGAAGATTGTGCCAATGTGCACCACCATCGCCCTGCCTACTAGGACAGTAAGCATTCACGGCCGACCGATAAGAATTGGTTGATAGAATACAAACCTTTTCACCAGTGATCGCTGCTTCATGTAGGAAGTTGCCATTCTCAGACCGCGAGAGTGGCCGTGATCATCATCCTCTTGTAGTGACTGGGTGCTACCCCGCATATATGTAACACTATTTTTTCGATGAAGCGGAAGAGTTGTTGAGAGTTTCGAGGCCGAGCTTTAAGCGCGTAATAGGATTGAGCGGCATACATAGAACGAAATTAGCCTCCACCTCCATTGCCAGAACTTCCGATCTGAGTAAGGTGAACTTCCAAAAAATATGATCACGTGATTCATCGAAAGTCATCAAAAGGTAAACCAAAGCAATGACGAACAACAGGCAGGGCCTTGAAGGGAAAGCGAAACGAGCGGAAAAGTAAGCCCTAGCTCCTCTTCTCGTTAAGAAACCACCAGCTCACCTCCAGCAAGAATGGACGCCCACACCAGATCCAAATGGCTCGCTCAGGAATCCCAAGCATGAGCATTATTAGGTCTCGGGGAACTAGCTGCACACGAGGAAGACGCAGAAGTGCCTGCGTGTACGCTACGTGATGAGGACCACTGGGAGCGAAGGTTAAAACTCTATGGGCGGATGCAAAGAGGACGAGGGGGCAAAGACTCACTGAGGGTGAGGATAACGAGGAGGCCGAAGGTCTTTTGTAAAAACACTAAGTGCTGGAGGCGGGGAGTCAGAACGGAAGTATATGTGGAGGTGGAAGGGACGAGAAAGAGGCTCACCGACAACAGAGAACGATTTGTAGTGGAAAGAAATTGGTCCTGACGAATCGTAAAGAGCATGGGGACCTCGATCCGCCTCCTGAACCATGATGATTTCGATATTCAACCTCGCTCAAGTGCAATTACGACGGCTATCTTGGAAAGGGCATGGCGGCGATGGATGCGCTGGAAACGAGGGTGTCGCTGTGCCTGAACCGAAGGAAGGAGAAGTGCAGCAGGCCTGGGTGGAAGCGAGACGTTTGCCCTGGTTCTAGTTGCAATGTTTTTTGATCATCCTGCGGGATAATGTTAGCTTTCGCACACACGAGTGAGATGAGGGGTGAAAAAGAGGAAAAGGGGTGGCAAAGTACGGGTGTGAACGTGAGGATAAATAGGTGCATATGGGTAGTATGGTAACGTGCAACGAGAACGTGCGTAGTATATGCCAGGGCATGGGTGATGGGCAGGGAAACAAGTAGCAGAGGGGCTGTAACGGGCAGATGATGGAGGAAAGGTACAGGAGAGCGAGGTGAGGGTGAGATGAGAACGACGTACATTTTGGCACGGGAAAAGTCACCCATAACAGGCTCTTCACTGCCAGCGATGCAGTCGAGCATCAGCGATGCATCAATTTTGCACAAAGCCAAAGGTGCTTTTCGAGCGGGATGTTCGATGATTGACGATGCCTAGGGCTGAAACAGCTCCATCAGATGTAGACGATGCTATAGTAAATAGGTGTAAGAAATGGCCACCGCCACCACATCTTTTTTGCCTACGTATTGACTAGTTCACTTGCCCAATAGTGCACCGTTAGTCTTTGACCATATCCCTGATCTTCTCGCCTTAGCCAGGCGGCTTTTGAGACGTTGCCCTTCTCAGCTTTCGCCATCCCCATCATGCCGAGGAGGTACACCAGGCATGAACATAGAGCAATAGAGGAGGCGGGCGGCGGATTGTTTGTGTAAGCCATGTCTATTCATGTAGTAGTCAGCGAGAAGCGAACTTGACAGCAAAATAAAAAGAAAGGGACGCACACTGTATACCAAGCTCATGTGCGCATTTTAGTAGGATAGTCGATACAGGGAAGTACTCAATGAAGTACTACAGACTAAGGATGTTTGAACGTCAGGATGAATGCCAGCCTAGTTAGAGGCTCTAAGAGGTTCTGGATAGCGGGAACGTTCAGTGAGCACATCGAGCAAAATCTAGCAGAGCATCAACAAGACAGATTCCCACGGTCATTGTCTTTGTGATATCGTACTTCGGATGCCGATGTTCGCTCCTCTTTCTTTGAAAGCACCTCAACTGTGAGTAGTATATAAGACGTAGCTATATTTTGATGTGTGCGTACGGACTACATCCCCACTTTTCAGCTGCTCCGTTAACCAATTAAAGTTCTTTACAGTGCTCTACCTCGAACAATCTCGAACTGACATGAATAATATCCGTTCAATAAAGCCAGGTTTATGGGCCAATGGCGGCGGCAATTGGTGACGTGGCGCGTTATTTTTTTGCTTCGGATGCGGTTGCGAGGATCAAGAAACGCAGCTACAGCTCACACTGACGTCCCGCAAAATATCAGGTCCACCGAGCCACTGGCAGCGGTAAACAAAAACTGACGGGTTCGAACATTCTTGTGAAATTAACCATAGCTGATCCCTCGATAAACCAGGAGACAAAATGACGATTTAAATAGTATGTAATTCTTCTGAATAAGTGCTTCCGATTGCACTGCCCGCCTATGTTGACGACGAGTATCATCCTGTTCAGATTGATGATCGACATCTCAAATCCAAGGGTCAAGAATGGTTGTAGACCACACAGACACACAGCTTAGGCATAGGTGTGCAAGAGACGATGTAGGATATTTCCTTATAAGATGGTCCCAGGACTGATATCAAAAGCAAGAGGCGCTGAACTTCTTCCCATCACTGAGGCGTTGCGACTCCCATTGTGATTTCCCCAAGATGGCTGTAGCGATGATATGGTTTCACCCCATAGTCACTACATACTAAACCATGATCCGGAATAGAATACACACTGATGCACTGGCCTATCGGAAGGTTACGTGTGGCGCTGAAATGAGACTTGTGCTCAGCCGGTACCATCTAGAACGCGGTAAGCGATCAAGATCCCTCTAACTCTGAAAACTTATTGGACATCGTGCCCTAGTAGGTCAGGCGGAATCGGTACTGCATATGCTGCCCTATGATACAAAGCCGCTTCCCGTAACCGTGAAGGCGCTCCCCATGGAATACCACTATTACGGGGAAACGTACCTTCAAATGGTGATAAGATTTAGATACATATGATGTGAGGCCCATTGATTGTGGAGTTGATCATGACTCTCATTTGGTGAACTGAACAGAAATCTACCCTTCTGTTCTCTTTAACTGGAGATTTCTGACGGCGGTATGACCGTCTTCTGCCATTTTGTAAAACGAAGCTGCTCCCTAGCATCACCTTGGCGATGTGTTTAATTTCTCGTAAACTTTGATCTGATCCGTTCAGAGGCGTTGGGTCTTTTGCTATTCACTATCATCGTCTCATCATTGCTATCCGCTGAGACGCTTCATGAAGGTGATTGAAGATATCAATACTTTTCTTACGGTATTTTAAATCATGATAGATGGCAGGATGGGCAGATACTGCCCACGCTCGGTACGAAGTATATGCATCGCTACATCGATATGATGACCAAATTGAAGGTCATATCATGATGTTCTTGGTCTGCATCTATTGACCTACAAGATTCGTTCTGGCTGTGCTACATATAACGTTTCACTTGAATGAGAAACGGGGCCGAAAATTTCTTAGTGGACCCCGCCAGCGTACAGGGAATGCCAGACTCGGACGCCTCGTTCATTGTTCATGTTTCTGTCTTCGATTTTCTCGCATGCCTAGGCGTTGTTCTTAACTGTGCTGTAATCGCACCTGCCATCTTCTCTTCTAACGTTCACAGAAAGCCGACATGGTTTGGAATCATTCTTGGCCCCATTATTTTCAGCATTTCGAACCTTTTGACGACTCCATGGCAATTCCAATCGACACCACCGCCATTTGGTGCGTGTATATTGCAAGCAGCATCGTTGTACCCTTCTGTAATATTGTGAGTTACCACTAACGATTACCTTTAAGCTCATATCCTTCTTCCCCTTCTTAGTTATGTCACGGCATATACATCATTCGTTATAGATGTAAGCATACTGTGTACCCAGAGCGATTTGCTTTCTACTGAGGTGTGTATGATCATTCAGTTCTATTTGCACATGTCGTTTCTCGTTTCCAAGACAAAGCATACTGGAGAGACATACGTAACGTCGCCCGTGGTACGCACTTGGAGATGGCTTTATTCTGACAGTACTCTCAACATTTAGCAGCTAATTGCGGCACCATGGGTCGCTTTTTTCGTATTCTTCGTCACAGCCGTTTTGGTGTGTGCTCTCTTTACGTCACATATTTCAGGATATAATTTATTTCTAGTCAATCAGCAGCCCTTCTGTCGTTCAGCCGAATGACCACCACTTTTTTTGTCACTTGGCAGTACCTACACTGTGAGAGACCCATTAGGATGCTGCTACCCATCTTCAACTAATACTGAGCATCCTCGTTATAGCTCTTTAATCATAATTGCTACTGTGTGTTTTTCTGGTTTGATATTATATCCAATGGAGAGTATGTCTCCCCGATTTCTCTTATCAATGTTATATACTGATACGGAAGCATTAGTCTATATAGCAGTCAAGCTGTACCGAAATTGGCAGGATTTTCGTCTGAGCAGGGACAGCTCCGGAATCACATTATCGTCGTATATAAGATTGATATCGTTATCATCGTTTACCTCCCTTGGGATGGGGTCAGTGAGTATCGCCATATCATATTACATTGTCTCACCATTGGCTGTACTTCTTACAGGTTGGCGGCAGTCAACCTCCCCGGTTTTAGCACTGAGTGGTCTGACAGTAGGAACATCCTTCTTCTCACAGGTTTGCACCCTTCATCCGTGAAGTGAATTTTGCCCTGAATTTATCTCCAACCTCTCTCCGGTAGCGCCTACTCTCACGGGTATTGTCTTTGGCACACAGCGAGTAGGTAGCGCTACAGACCTCCTACCTTCATCTGACATAATTATTTTAAGGATATTCTAAGCGCATGGATATTCTGTCGGAGAAAACGAGTACCACAACGCAGTGTCAAGACATTCTTAGAAACACCGTCTGAGTGGGTTTGATATTGCGCGACCTTTCCAACAAAAGAAATCACGGAGGCTATGTAATATATTTTGAGAAGCCGTAGAGCCTCTCTGTGTCTTAATTACAACGACATCCTCACAGGCATATCAGTGTTTATGAGATACTAGTAGAGCCACACAAACTCAATGTCTAAATATACTCGTTTCTAGTAAATCAAATCAAACTCATACGGACGTGCAGCTGCGTATCGACTAGTGGCTGTCTATCAAAACACTTCAATACTTACTGCCGCAGTCATGAACAGTTTCGACATTCTATGGAAGAAGCCTCGATTATCGGGCCAACGAAGAACATCTCCCAGGATTTACAATCCTAATGATCTGTGGTGGCTATTTAAAACTAAACAAGCTCTCTACATCGATCTCTTAACTCCCAATATGTCCAAAGCTGCCTGATGCATTGAAACACCTGAATCGGATGCGCCATCCAGTCTATGTCAGTGTATGGAGCAATAGAAGGAGTGAGCTCCACTGATATGGGTAGATGGAGCAGGCAGGGGAAACTCCCAAAATAGCATTCATGGGAAGCGCGCACAGGCACAGATGCTGGCGCCTATCTGAGAGCACGCAGATTAGGGTGGCGCCACAGAGGATAAAGGGTCCGTAATACAATATTCGAAAACTAGTCGCAAACTATAAGCGTTGATTGTCACCCGAGAGGCAACCGGCAGACCATAGTGGGGGCTAAAAGCTGCTACAAGGGTGAACAAGTACTTGGTATTAATACTTAGTATTGGTCAGTACATACAGCAGGCTTTCACGGCCACTGGCACGCTGCCGATCAATATCCTCTGGATATGCGCACAAACATCTCCATTATTATTCAAGATCTCGAGAAGGCTTTAGATAGCGCAGTTAAGTCTACAAAGAAACTATGCTCAAATTAGCGAGGGCACTGAATTGACCATGAAAGAAGTTGACAATGATAAGGACAATTGGGGGCATCTTATCTTATCTTGCTGACAACTCTGACAGTCAGTTACTGCATCCACGTGCACGCACTAACCACGCACTTGCATTTTCACTAAAGATCTTCGAAATTATTCTGGAGAATTACCACGATGACACACAAGCCTTACAATGACTTGTTTGATGCCCCGCCTATCTTCCAAACCGCAGCTGCAGATGAATCTTCTCCAAAATAATTGTGGGTCTCAATTGGTCGCAACCGTCACAGTGGGCATCAATAGGAGTTTTGAGACTGGCCAATTTTATTCCCAAAGACACCTCGTACACCTCAGTATCCGACATCCCCGGAGACAGATTCAGTGGAATGTACGCGCTCGCCTGTCAAACGACACGCGTATTGCTTCAGCCTTACCACTCCTTATGGAGACATTGTCATATGTTGCGTGGCGTGATGCATCCCATAGCTGTGAGTAACGGTCAAGCCGCCAGGTGCGTTGAACTCATTGACATAGATCAAGAATCCCCAGCAATGAGTTGTACTTCCGCAGGTTTATTATGCCGCAGGTTTATTATGCCTGCACTTGGGGCTCCACCGTTACAAGTTACTGGTTTCTTTATGTACTCGAGTACATTTAAAGACTTTGATAATCGGACGAGTATTCGCAACATATTTCGTTATCTTTGAAGGCCAAAGTCTAAATGGTGCTATTTGTATGTACTGATAAGACCTGCACTGTGCATGCCAACAGGATGGAACCGACATCGAGACAACATCGTGGGTTCATTCAAATGTCAGAAATGTGCCAACAGCCGTTTTGACGTATGTGATGTGCCACTGATTTCGCTTTCCATAGATTTCTGCCGATAGATCTGAATGCTAATCATGGAATACCATTCATTGTAGCACTTATTCAGCTTTTCCCAACACTTGCTTCTGCGACTGCCCAATACTCTTTGACCCCATGCCGCTACACTTCAAAAATGTCGACGCGTTAGTACTCAATCCAAATTCTCGGTTACTTACTTTCTTATCACTTTAAGAGCAGATACATGCTGTGGATGCTGGGACCTCCCGTAGGTTATACGTAACCTCTGCAGGGGATAGTGTGCATGAGAGACTCACATATTTCCAAGTTTCTTGGCATCTTGTTTGACTATGGCGAGAAATTAAAACTATCTCCCATTATAATATGGGCTAACCAAACGAATATCGTTGTTCTGAACAGCGTTGCTTGGAATACTTATTGCACAGGTTTATTTCTACTATGTCTCGTTCCGACGAGATACGTTGCTTCTCAAAGGATTAGGTTCGTCAACAGGTTCCCCATCACCACATTTGGTATAAGTAATTTTGCTCCCAGTTTTCGGTGTCCTGGCTCTTGATGTCGTACAAACTGTATTCTCTACCCATTTCTTATGGTACGCTTCCCTATTTTTAACCTTTGCCTTTTATTCACTTTATATCAGGATTGTCTTTGTCTGGGGTTGGGGAGATATACCTTGAGCCTATGCACCGGTTTGGAGCCTTGGTACCCTTCCCCTTATGGCTGGAATTAGTATGCTTCAGATTTTCATATACTCAAGTCCCTCCCTAAATGCCATTTGCGTAGCCGCCTGCCTTGTCCAGTCATTCTTTGCATGGCGAATATGGGTTTTGGGATTGGGCTCTCTCATTAGCGTTGTGTTAGTCATCATGATTTTCATTGTGAGCCTTGTTGTCTGTCAATTCTTCGATCATATTCACGTTTTAAACATGAAGCCATACAGGCAAGCCTGGCTTCTGTCACCATGTCTTTCATATATGGCATCACGGTATAGTGCTCGCTACATACGAGGTTTTCGTCTCATATTGACAGAGTATCACTTAGTTTAATAAGTTCTACATTGTTGAAAACGGGAAGATTGGTACTCTTCAAAGCACCTCTCTAACTGTAAGCACCCTCTACAGTCGTCCTATTCACTATGACTTATCTAGAACATTTCAGGCGTGGCTTTCTACCTCTCTCCTGTGTGACGTTTTGATCACTGGCTCACTAGTGATTCTGGTGTGTACAAATCAATTGCCTACCTTGTATGACGATTCAAAGGAAGTACCAATAGTTGAGGAGGAATCAAAAGCCTCATTTTTTATCTGTCAACCACGTTCTACATCGTGCTATTCTTTTAGCGATCGAGGCAGGTACCCTCACGTCCCTGAATGCTATCGCACAATTATCGTTACTCCTTGGTCTTGGGCGGCAGAGCACAACCATCGTGGCATTGTAAGCCAGACGTTGTCCTGGGTTGGGTTTACAGCTTATCTCTGAGATGCATCATAGGATAATGTTCAGCGGGAAGATCTACTCAAACTCGCTCCTCGCGTCACTTAACTCCCGGGTACGCTTGCCCAGTAAAGATCACCCATCCGATGTTGAGCACTGGGACTTGAATGGGTTAAACTTCCACACGGGGTCTACGTTGCGTGGGGGACAGGACACTTCAGCACCTCAAGAGTCAGCTATACCACAAGCTCAAGCCGATCGATCACTAAGTACGACGTTTCTATATGAGGCCAAAGAATTTGACTAATTTTATCCCTTATCAGCGACATCGCACAGGACTGTGACCAGCATGTGATCCCCCCATTGCTGTCCCACTAAGCGTTCCATCCTGCTCCCCCACCTCCCCCACCTTCAACTCCAGCACCACCTCGTCCACATGTGTACTTACTTTCGTCTAGCCATTACCAGCTTGAGGGGAATACGAGAGGCGGTGTGCTCGCAGACCTCAACGAGGAGGAGCCAAATTGTGGCCTCGTCCAGGGTGTCGATGTCTGGGAGGCCCGTGGTTGGCCATCTCGTTGGCCGCCATCTCTTTCTTAGTGTTCGAGTCCGGGGAACCGCATTCGCGGCCGGAGGAGTGGAGGTTGGAGCAGAGGGACATGGGTTGGAGGACGTGTGAGGAGTTGAAGAGTCGGTTGGGTGTATCGGTGTAGAAAGGGAAAAGCAGGCTGTGGGATGCAGGCCTCGTCGTAGGTAGTACTATGACGGACAAAGGTAGTGAAGGGGTAAAGGGGTGAAGATGGACTATTGTTTGATGTTGGAGAGGGCAAGGTAGCATTCAAACGGTCGTAGGCGTTCCACACTGGGCGGTGGTTGAAAAGGAGTTTGGGTTATGGGAAGGTGAGAGAGCGCTCAGAGTCGCAGACGCTACGCGGTTGAGCCAGTGCAGTTTCCACTTTCGTTGATGATCGACATCAACTGTCTTGCTTGTCTTCTCAAGATCGACGTTGCATGTCACAGCCACTCAGTCTACATAATTTCGTTAATCAGTGTCGAGTTGCCCTTTCCCAACGCGCGGCGAATCTGACAAAGATGAAGTATATAGGTAAGGCAGCGATGGTTATGTTGTACAGAGCATTTACAACGAAAGATCTCAAAATGACAGAAATGCATCAATAAACTATAGTTTTCTATTCCAGGCGGCTAGCCTACTGTCAATATTAATGTTTTAACTCTTGGCTCAACCATTTTCCAAAGCTCCGTTCAGGCATGTTTGATGATGGAGGCGTGCGAGGAAGTGAAGAGGTGCGGACTCGGATGCGGGCTGAGGTTGTGGGTAGATGGTACCACAGGATTTATACCAGAGGCAG
Source organism: Myochromella boudieri (assembly GCA_018221655.1). Taxonomy (NCBI): domain Eukaryota; kingdom Fungi; phylum Basidiomycota; class Agaricomycetes; order Agaricales; family Lyophyllaceae; genus Myochromella; species Myochromella boudieri. Next base: position 19,252 of record JABCKU010008212.1, read on the forward strand.
TAGGTAGTCGTGGCATAATACGGTAAGGGAATTCGGCGTTAATTTGACGAGGTTGATCATGAGAGATCATGAGGAGCAGAGAAACCGTATTCTCACGATCCCACGCGATCCCCCATCTTCCCACATACGCTTTTTGACTGACATCCTCCACCTCCCGGGTTGTCTCCTCCATATTCTTGTTTACTGGGTAATCTAGGCAGACCCGTGGCCAAGATATTGGCATTGGACGCGCCCTGCATGCATTGTAGCCCTCACTGATAACGTAGGTACTTTTGCTTGCTCCCTATAGTAGCTCCCACTGTTTACGCTGCCACTGGGTTCTGAAGAATTGGATTTCCCAGCTTTACATTAGAAGGAATTGCGATAACTCCTGTAGGAGTAATAAATGGCTTTGTTAAAGCTGTAAAAGCTTTATCAAGATACAGTAGTGTGTGTGAAAGTTATGTATGGCCTCAAGTTGAATCTACTCGGCTGACTGATATCTCCTTCTCTAGAAATATCTAAGAACTCGTAGAAGTTGTCACTCGTCCTTGTATCATCTTTTATGATGGCTAAAGCCGCCCTAGTGCGTCTCTCGTTTCGTGCACCTTCTCCTACTGATGCGTATATACATAGACTGACTGGACCATGGATTCACGCGTCTTGATCCTCCCGGATTTCTTCAACTCTGTCTCTGGAGTAACTTTGGGGTGGTGATATCAAAACTGCTCAAACAGGTGGACGAGGCTGTGGAGCCACCGATATCAAAGTGTGTTCCCATCATACTCAACTTGTCGTGCTGATTTACTTATGTGAATGTGGAGTTAGATTGGCGATGACAAAGTTTTGGGGTATGAGGGTTACCGTTAAAGGCCATTGTAAGGCGAAGACAGATTTAGGCTACAAGATGAACGATCTAATTTGTCAATTTTCAGTTTGTAGAACTTCGTCTTGCATTCATGAGCGGAAGGATGCATCATGAATCATGATTGAAATGATGCAGTAAGTGAAACCACAAATTCAGGGGCGCTGCGCCTGATATCTTGCACATGACCTCGATTGTGATACTCTAGTCCCCATGGATGTTCTGCACCCGAACATAACCATCGTGCCAGTGACGGCAGAAGAGGGGCCAGTGGCCTTATTGCTGCTTGTCATCTCTAGGCGACTGCTGGAGTGCCTGCAGGAATGCCACTGGTGAACACCCCAGAATTGATACTTGTGTGCTCTTTCATTACTGATGGTCGCGTATCAGGTGTTACTTTTCATTACTTGGGCGCACCATTTTTGACAGCCAAATTTGGGATCTTGTTTAAGTCCAAATTTTATGCTGATCACATCTGTGTTGGTTTTCATGTTCATCTCCGCAGATATTCATTCACTAAGTTCATGAGGTTTCTAAATCTCCACTGTGATGCATCATGTTCAACACCGTAAGGTGTATAAAACGTGGTACTCGCTCGCCTGCCAATCCCCACCTCTTTCATTCTCAATGACGCCAGAAGAACGTACCTTTTTTCAAGACGCTGGTATTAATCTCCAGCTGAACATATCAATTCTAGTGATCACTTTTTTGTCTTGTGGTATGTAAAGTGCTTATGGATGGTATGATATCTCTACAAAAGCAACACAGGAGTTTCATTAGGGCTCTTTCCGATTGGGTTGCGTCTTATCCTGTAAGTCGAGTCTGATGTGTTACTTACCTACTTCACATATAGCGTAGACAGCGCGGGATCGGGACGCTACAAAGAAAGGTCATCCTTGCGACAATAGTGGCCGCTCTCATACTCCACGCGATCACCGCCATATCTATATTCTTGGTGATGAAAGGGACCATTGAAGTATTTTTACTTTCACAAGCTGAGTCTGGCGGTACGGTTGCGGTGGATGTCAACGTCTGGGCACAATCAATACTGGTACGAGTCTTGATCTTAAGTCACTGAGTGAGATCTTAATTTTAGTGAGCTAGTTAATGATCAATGATTCCATAGTCGTCTGGCGTGCATGGGTTCTGTACCCAAGTTGACCAGAAGTGGATAATGCTTGTGCCGTGTCTCTTACTTTTTGGAACCATAGGTATGTCCCCTTCCTGCCAAGGTAGACAATTTTCTTCTCGTAACCCAAACAGGATTGTCAATTCCAAGTTTAATACTCATCACAGCCTTTGATGACCCAGGGATAGATGTATTATGGACATTGGCGTCGATCCTTAATATCGTTGCATTTGGTTTATCATTCCTCACAAGTTTAATTGCCACTCTCCTGATCCTTCAAAAACTCAGGCAATTGTTATATCTTTTACACTTTTTCTTCGTTGCTAATCGAGTTTCCAGAGTGCAACGCTCATATGAATTCACCATGGGACAGAGGAGATCGATGACCCGTGGGCAACGGATTTTGCTAGTCCTCGTTGAATCTGGGTTTATGTTCTGCATTCTCCAAGTTCGTATTCTCCTGTGGTATATCTAATGAGGCATACGTAATATATGGCTTCACAGGGTATATACTTGATCGATCAAAACATACCGACATCATCATTCGTTGTATCAATATTCCTCAATGTACTCGGAGATATTTTCTATAACTTTATGGTTAGTAACTCATCATATAACATAGACCACCTAACCTCGTAATCCATAAGCAATTATACGCTCTCGCCGTCTTCCTCATCGTGAACAACAGCGCCTCAATGGTTGAGACTTTTGGGTTCTCAGACGCCTTGAGGGATGTAGTCCCTGATGTCAAACATTTGCCAGACGGTTTCATCACAGAACCAGCAAAAACAGATCAACCTGCTACTTCAGCCGCTGAAGTCACTTCAAATGAGCAATAGTCTACGTAAAAAGGCAGATGTAGTCGTTCTGTGTAATCCACAGGTTGGAGGGCGATTGTCCATACTCAGGCTGGCTTGGGCATCCTGAGATCACACCCTCTATCCTACTGATTCCTACATATCACCAATATTTTTTATACCGATTCCATCACGCAGGCCGCGTGTGAGTACACAATGTTTGAAGCAACACCTTTGTTTGACGTGCGCCGTTCGATATCCACTCAACGAAATGGGCAGAATCTCAACGTGCAACTGCCTGGGAGGTCACACCACATTGAGGAACAAAGCTGAATGTTGCAATTATCGCGATTGAAAGCTGAGTGGAAAGGAGAATTGAATTGGGATTGAACGTATTTGAGCTGTACGCTAGAAGTTATCTACTAAGATACGGATTACACCACACACAATTAGTGACAACGAGCCGCCCACCAAGCTACAGTAACCTCCTGGAACAAACTATCAACTACTCCAGCTTCTTCGTTACGTTCTTCATCGCCCGATCCCACACCGTCACCGTCTTCACCACACCATGCCCCCTCGTGGCGTTTCCCCAATCGCCATCGTACCACCCTTCGCCTCCACCGCCTCCAGCTCCAGCTCAGATATCACCATCCCGCCGTCTACGAGCTCACTTTGGTCTGGCTCACGCCGCTTTGATGAGAGATAAGAGGTGGGGTAGGCCCCGGTGCGTTCTCAGATCCCGACGAGGAGTTCCAGATCATGGTCTTGTACGGGGTGTCGACGTCTGGGAGGCCCTTGGAGTTGCATTCGCTGGCCTACTCTTCTGTTGCCTTCTCCTTCTCTGTCTGGGAGTGGAGGTAGGCGGGGAGGGGCATAGTCTGGAGGAACTGTGAGAAATTGAAGGTGACCGTGTGGAGAGGGCTGAACAGACTGAGGGGCATGGTGTTCGGTGTAGGTGGTGCTGTGACAGACGAAGGAGGTGAGTGGATGAAGCCCAACCATTCCATGATATGGGCAAGCCTAACGCCGTTTAATGTGGGCATGAGTATTCCGGACTGTGTGGTGGTTAGAGAATGTTGAGGCTAGGAGGTGAAACGGATACTTACATCCTTATAGACGCCGAGTTCTTCTGCAAGACTAATCTTGATAGCTTGAACATCTACCCCGCTGCTTCTGCTTTCCTAGTAGAACGTCTAAGGCTCAGTTGATGTCTCGAAGCGAGGTAATATTCTACTCACGCTACGAACATTCGACTAGGCGGTTGCGCCATGCAGTTTCCACTTTCGTAGGCACTGTCAATCATCATGCCGAAGCCTAGTGTCTTTTCAGGATCGAGGTTGTGTGCAACAATCGCTCAGTCTATTGGACGCACGTTACTAGGCTTTCACGGCATACAAAAGTTTTTAAAAAAAAGAGACATATTGATGATATACAAACCTTTTTCGTTCATCTGTATCCAGTTGTTCTTCCCCAAGGTGCCGCGGATTTAACAAAGGCGAGAGCCTAGGCAAGGCGTTGCGGCTATATTGTACGGTGAGTGTACACAGGAAGATCTAAAAAGGATAAAAATGCGTCAACACACGATAGTTCACAGCTCAAGACGGCTGGCCTACTGTCAATGTTTCTTCAGCCTTTGACTCAACCAAGGCCCTGTTCGTGAATGTTTGATGGAGGTGCGCGAGGAAATAAGGAAGCTTAAATGATAACTGAGGTTTTGGGTATATAGTATCGCAGCATTTAAAATCATACCGCAGATAGTAGTCGTGGTATAACACGGTGCGGAGGAAGGGAGTTTTGCGTTGATTTAGGAGCAGAAAATATATTCCCACGGTTTCTCATTCTCCCCAATACATCCTCCACCTGCATCCATCGTAGTCCCGGCCTGCCTCCTCCATATTTGTGTTTACTGGGCAGGAAATGTCATCTCGGCAGACACATAGCCATGATATTGGCGTTATACGCGCCCTGCATACATCGTGGCCCCCATGCATAAGGCAGGTGTTTTTGCTTGCTCCGCTTTTTATGTTGGGTTCTGAAGAATTATATTTTACAGCTATACATTAGAGAGACTCGTTATGGCTCCTGCGGGAATGAAGTTAACTTTTTTGAGGCTGGAAGAGCTGTAAGAAAATAGCGTGTATGATTGTGTTCATGGCCTCAAGTTGAGTTTACTTGACTGATATCTCCTTCTCTAGGACCTAAGGCCTTGTGGAAATGACCGCGTGTTCTTCTTCGCCTTCATAACGATAGTTAAAATCTACTCCGATGCATCTCCCGCCTCTTACTTACGCTTTCTCCTACTGATGTGTACGTACTGTACATAGGCTGTATGGGCCACAAATCCATGCATCTGCATCCGCTCGGATTTCTCCAGCTCGTCCCGTCGAGCAGCATGGGCATAAACGGAGTCTCTGGACCACATTACCGTGTCTTATAAGGACAAGATACGCACTCTTCACAACGTAGTATGGATAAGAGGCTTGCTGAGCTGTTTGTACCTTCCATCGTCACCAAGGATCGAACGAAGCTAACCAGCTTCAACACAGGCATCTAGACTCGGAGTAGCGGGATGCCCCCGTACCTGGCGGCCATCAATGCTCCTCGATGATACTGGGCCACATGTTCTGTGCGGCCGCGTGTATCGTGAACATGACAAAAGCCGAGGTATGCTCCCGCTCTCTTTTCATCGGGCCGCTCTTCACCCTCGTTTCCGTTACTACTTGTACCTTTATGCCTCCCGCCGCTGCCTCTTTCCTACCCCATTGGCAAGGCGCCTATCTTCCCTCCGTATCATCACCACCATAGTTCTTATACCCTACACCTTCGCGCTATCGCCATCTTACATACACAGACCCTACTATCATTAATTTTCCCTCCTCCACATCCTCCCCGTTCCCTGATATCCTTTCCTCCTTATCTTTTCCTCTCTTTGATCATGTTCACTAACCCCTCGTTCCCCAGGCTGCCATCACCTGCTAAACCTCCAGCCCGACCTCCGCATATTCGTATATCCTCAAGGGTACTCCTAAGCTGGGTGATGATAAGGCTGATGGCTTGTGGAGGCGTTGTCGGAGGGTGTGACACCCGGTGAACTCTGATGTTGAAAACGGTGTGTCTCCACGTCACCAATCGACCTATTTCATTTGCTAACCCCGTTACAAACAGTAATCCCTTCTAACTGGGTGATCTTCTCGCACCTAGTGGTGCTGTGCGATATGATCCTCACACAGAAACTGTCATGCATTCGAAGCCTTAGTCGACTGTGAAGCGCTCGATTTCTTTTGACGCTGACGCCCGAAACGTGAAACGTATGGTGTGGAGTCACTGTATATCAAGGTATGTTCAAACCCTAATCCACTTACGGTGCTGAATCATGGGTAAATGGATTTAGACTGTCAATCACGATATTTTGGAAGTATAGGAGCCGAGGGCAATTGTAAGGTGAAAACAGATTTGGGCTACAAGATGAACGATCCAGTTTGTCGATTTCATTATTAATTAGTTTTTATCAGTATGGGCGCTGTTTATGGACTTTCCTCTTATATGTGAGGTACCGCAGCGGAAGCAATTGAGGGCTCCACTTGAGAATTTTAGCTGCCGTTGTGAAGGGCCAACATGGCCCGATGACACAGCACCCTCTGCATTCTGTGTTTAGATGTTTTTCGTGCTCGCCTTGTAACCCGAAATTTGCAGGAACGTGATTGGATCGTGTGGTGTAAAACTCAATTCTCGTCTGATGTCTTCCAAAACACCTAAAATGCGAGACTCCACAGATCATCGATCACCGCCAAGGGTTACAACCATCAGAGGAAGAGGTGACGATCCCACGATATCCTTGCATTACTGTTTGCTATTTTTTGGTGATTGCAGGAGTATCTTCAACACTCCTACCAAGGAGTATGCCAGTACTGATACCTACCCTCACCGTCATTGCTGATAGTCTTGTATCGGATGTCACTTTTCAATGCTTTGTCGTACTGTTCTCCGGTCAGCCCAATTTAAGATCTCCATTGAACCCTATTTATATATTGATTGAATCTCTGATGGTTTTCATGATCATATCTCTACAGACATTCTTGGTACACTTTCATAGAGTTTTCAAATCTTCACCGTTATGCACCACGCTGGAACTGTAAGGCGTATATAAAGTGATGTTTCTCCCTTCCCCGTCAATACATACCTCTTTCATCTCCAATGACACCAGAAGAGCGTACCTCCTTCCAAGATGCTGGTTTTTATTTAGGTCTGGACCTGCCATATCTAGCGATCACTTCCTTGTCTTTTGGTATGTAAAGTGCTCATGGGTGGTATGATCCTTCTGAAATAATACCATAGGAGTTTCAGTGGGACTCTTTCCGCTTGGGTTGCATCTAATCTTGTAAGCCGAGTCCGTAGTGTATCAGTTACCCACTTCACATATATCCGTAGGCAGCGCGGGATCGTCACGTTACAAAGAAAGGTTATCCTTACAACAACAGTGGCCGCTTTCATACTCCATGCGATTACTGCCGTGTCTATATTATTGGTGTTGAAAGGGGACATTGAGGAATATTTACTTCCGCAAGCTGGAACTGACGATGCGGTAGTGACTGCTGCGGTGGATGTTAACATTTGGGCACAACAAATACTGGTGCGAGTCTTTACATAAGTCATTAAGCAAAGCATGAACTTCGGTGAACTAGTTAATCATCAATGATTCCATAGTCATCTGGAGGGCGTGGGTTTTGTACCCTAACCAAAAGTGGACGATGTTCGTGCCGTGTTTCCTACTTTTTGGAACCATAGGTACGCCTACTCCCTGCTAACTAGAGAATGTTTTCTAATAATCTAAACAGGATTGTCCATAACAAGTTTAATCCTTGTCACAGCCTTTAGCCAGCTAGCGATAGATGGAGTGTGGACATTGTCGTCAATCCTCAACACCGCTGCATTTGGTCTATCATTCCTCACAAATTTAGTCGCTACCCTCTTGATCCTTCATAAACTCAGGTAATTATGATACCTTTCATACTGCCCTTTCGTCACTGACTAAGTTTCAAGAGTGAAACGCCGATCATACAAATTTACGTTAGGGCAAAGGAGATCGATGACCCGAGGACAGCGGATTTTGCTCGTCCTTGTGGAATCTGGGTTTATATTCTGCACTCTCCAGGTCCGTACCCCTCCTCGCCATATCTACTCAGGGATATAATCAAATACGTCGCTTCATAGGGTGTATGTTTGATCCAGCAAAACATATCGACAGAGTCATTCGTTGTATCAATATTCCTCAATGCCATTGGTGATATTTTTTATAACTCTATGGTTGGTAACTCAACATTATAACATGGACCACCTAACCTCGTGATCCATAAGCCATTATATTCTCTCGCCGTCTTCCTCATCGTGAACAGCAGTACCTCGGTGGTTGAAAACCTTTGGATTCTCAGAAGCCTTGAGGGATGTAGTCCCTGATGTCGAGCATGCGCCAGTCGGTTTCGCGCCAGAACCAATAAAAGTAGATCAGGTCGCTTTTTCAGCCACTGGTGCCACCTTGAATGGACAGTAGTCCGGACCCAATTGCAGATGCGTACTTCACTTTAAAGTTTGGCGTGTCCAGCCACACACTCGCCGATTCAGCCTGGAATGATCTTATCCAAAGTTCTTGATCCTGTGTCCGAATCGAGGATTGACTCCGTATGTTTTATAGAGAGGATTGGCGTATAAACTTCATACGACATATCTGTTCTGTAGGACTTTTTATGCGAACATCGAGATGTGGCTCTGAGAAATTTCACGTTTCTGGCTGCAAGCAAGCGAGCAAAAGTGGATATTTCCCAGCTATATTCTTTGGAACCGCTCTTGTATGTGCTGTTGGAAAGGTTGGGAGATGGTTCGTAGAAGGTTATCAGAAAATGCACCTCTCATAAAGCCCAAGAAATGGGAGGAGGCACGGCCGACGTGAACGCGTCCAATATTTCTTGAGTGTTGTCTGGATCCCCAAAACTGACGGCCAGCATCCCAGTAGCGTTCAACAAGGGAAATTGCGACCTGAGAGTCTCTTCAGAGAGCAGGAAGGTTTTCTTTGCTATAATCATGAAGTCTTTTGGAAAGAATAGATGTATGCTGATACGCTGCGCGCGCGTCGCATTTTTACTGAATGCACAATGAAGTTCGGAGTCCAATTTCCCTAGGTCAAGGGTGTCATCCTCGCCATCGCTATCATATTCATATTCTGGCTCGTCTCCCACAATAAAGGCCAAGTGCTCGATATTCGGAGGTAGTGGAACGTGTCTTAAAAAATCGTACAGCCTCCCGGTGTCCGATTCGCTCGTATGACGCACAGTCCAGAATACCAGGGTATGCAATTTATACAAGCCACGCAAACTCACGGATGGTGGGAGACCATCACCTAGTAATGCAATCGAAAGTCGCATGTGTGAGCATGTATAGAGTTATCGAGCAGTAATATACGCACCCGTATGGAGATCAGGATTGAAACAAACTAATACTTCAATACTAGCCGCTGCGGTCTCAAATACTTTCGAGATTCCACGAAAGAAGCTTTGCCGACCTGGGAAACGAACAACGACTTTCTTCAGGCATTCAATTCTAAAGGGACTCTTTGGGCTATTGAGAAAGTCAATAAGCCTTTCCACATCCATCCTCCGGACATCCAGTACATCCAAGCTGCCTTGCACCTGGGAGATCGGAAGGCTCAAATCAGAAGGGTCAAGTGGTTTAGGTGGAGGTATTAAGCACGATGGTAAATGAATTTCGTTGGTGAGAGAGAGATGGCGTAGGCCAGGAGAAACGATGGCTATAACCTTCGTGGGAAGCTCGCATAGGCACAAGTACTCGGCGCCTATTTTGAGAGTACGCAGGTTTGGGTGTCGCAGTATAGGTGAAAGAACCCGTATAATATAATCCCAAGGCTCGTAACCGACGGTATGTGCTGGTGATCCCCCAAACCACAAAGTCACAGTGTGCAGAGCAGGGCAGAGGGCTAAAACCTGGAACAAGGCCGAACGGGTAGTATCCGCCAGGAAATACAGTGGTTTGTCATAAAACCCGCTGCGAATCGATAACGTTTGGATATATGACAAAATATCCCGATTGCCATTCAAGACTTCAAGGAGCCGCCTATCGGAATGACTGGGGCCAACGATGATTTTAGCGAAAAGCCACCTGCGACTTGGGCCGAGGAGCGCACGAGATACCAAACAAAACTGCCGTAATGCATCTGTGTCATCCTTGTAGTGCGTCAGAATAATTTCGAGGATGTCCTGTGGAAGCTGCATAGGCTGATGGTAGTCTGATGGTCTGAGGGCTGCCCTGACGGCCTGAAAACTCAAGTCAGTGGATCTTATCACGGGTATTGTGTAATCTCAAATCAGATAAGATAAGCACCTGATAACCTGCATCACGGCCGATTGAGGTTGATCCCATTTTTGACAATGACATTGTTTTGACAAGCCTTTGACCGGTACCAGGAACAGGGTTCACCAAGGTGTTGCAGTTAGGGAAACTACAGCTCGTACCCCGTAGAGGAATGGGCTCTGGTGATCAAAACGGTATGTGCCGCCTTCCATCCTTCGTTCTAATCAATATTGGGTGCACTTCGTTCACCTGTGTGCTAGTTTCCCTCAGTATGCAAGCCGTGCCTCCTTCCTGTTAATTTTTGCCTACTTGGCCGGGGGAACTCTCCATACACACGAGACAGCGATAGATGTATCATCAACCGCTTTTACACCGAGGCCTTATTCGAGTACGTGTCTACTTGCCCCACTTTTATACTGGGTTCTAAAGGGTAGTACTAGTACTAGTAGGGATAATGGAACTGGGATCAAGGATCGGGTGGGAGAAGTGCACCTCACCGAGCTAACCCCTCTCCCGCACTTATGGGAAGGCGATACTAACGAGACGTGAAATATGTAGCAGGGGTTGTTAAAAGGTTGCCGCTGCTGAGTTCTCGGACGGGTGGAGTAGGCGCAGGTAGCCCAGTTGACTTTGGGCGCGTGTTGAAGACGATACGTTCCTATGAATCCCTACCTTTTCTCATCCGATTATCCTCCTTGCGAATAGTGCCCATTCAAAACCTCTCAATGTACTTACGTGTCGTGATCCGTGCCATTTGGCGTACCCCTCATGTACAGCCTGCTGCATATCATTGAGCCGCACTCAACCACAGAGACCATTCTCGTTTAACATCCAGGCTTCCTTCGGCGAAGCATTACAAACCGGGCTCAACTTCCTGGTGTGTTGAACAGGCTGAAGTCGATGTACCTTCCAACCCTCCCATACAACTTTATTCAACTTTATCCACATCAGATCCCTACGTGAACCGACGAAAACGTGGACATCAATGCAGCCATTGAACAGCAAGGCGGGTCCTCGGTTCATCGAGGTACATTCCGGTCGTTCTTGATTCCGGGTACCAAGAGGCTAATGTGGGTCGTGTAGACGAAACTGTTATGATCATGTGATCGTAGGGTGGAGGAATGAAGGCAGAGTATAATGTGTAGCATAGAGAGAATTTAACCAAAACCCAACACTCTTGGAGATGATCACGAGTCACTGAGGCCAAGGGTGGAGTACGACTTGCTACGACGGCTGCGCTAGCTAGTATAATTCTTTTTGTCGCTAACCGTTCGACAAGGCACTGTTCCTTGTTCATAGTCAATGAAGCGTACGAGCATAAACCCCTGGCTGCACCCTAGCATATCATCTTTTCCAGTCGTACATGTGGTATTAAGCGAAAGGATGATCGGGTGATTGAGAGGAGAAAGAAATGCCTTTAATTGATTCACACAGGTTATAACATAGCATAGAATTCGACAGGAAACCTTTGGTGGTAAGTGACACGGAAGGGCTTTGTGCATTACTAGTCTGCGGTGTGGCATAGATACCGATGAAAATGGTAAATGGGCATAACGGCAATTACACTCTTTTCTATTGACCAGGTACTCGCCATGGTCGAGTTTCAATATCCTAAGCTGCGGGCACTGGGTGATTTGTGCAAATGGGTATCTCCATAATCCGCACAGGGAAAGCGATTTAAGCGAGGTTGGTGGAAAGAGAGACTCGATGGCATCGTCTAGCATCCGCGGGTTCCGGTCTGGTATTGGGGGAGTCCACAGATTAAAACTATCGAGGTGGGAGGCTGTTCTTGATAAAATGTATACCACGATGTCTGGTTCATGTAAAATATTTATATCCATCAGGGAATGTGGGACCTGGATTGGCGATTCGTAGATTTCTTGTATAACATGCAAGACTGGGCGTGGCTTCGAGGACCTTAGCAAAGCGATTGGATTCTGCTCTGGATTTCAACTAAATGTTACGAAGGATGTAAGGACGGGCAATGGCCAGAAATGTGCGCGAAGCAAGGGCGAAAACACGGAGCGCCCCCAGATCTCCTTTGGCTTGATTAGCGATGGGATCGAATATATCGAAAGGAATAACAGTTTTTGACTCGGACATGTTGGAAACGGGATCGTTCTCGGTCAATCGGTACATTAGGCTTATGTTTATGTATGTTTACTTTAGATGTTCTTGACCAGACACCACCATCATCTCCGCGCTCGTCGTCCCCTGTGAGCTCGTGAATAACAGGACATTGTGGCTGAGATGGCTTGTTCCAATAATTAAGACTTTCCGACGTAATTTCAGCCATTGTTCTATGTTTCAAGGGTAAAAACACACCTTGATTAAATTGAATTTAGACGAGGGGAAGAATACAAGACGTGAATGATCGAATGGTCAAGATCCAATTTCCAGCAATTACGTAATTTTTTCCCGCTAAACTCTTCCAAATCCGAGTCATTGGTTGTTCGTCTGATGTCGTCATCTCTGCGAGTGAAAAGTGTCCTATCGACAGATTGCGGGTATCGTGGCCATAGTACTTCACCCTGTCATAGGTACTTTGGTAGACCCACTTTCTATATTGGCAATGCTTGCTAAGTACTCTCTGGGCCACCCTAGACCGCAGAATGATAGAGTCTCCGATCTCGACATGGCAGTGGTGCCAGCTATCATAACTGTCTCTAGCAATACTTGAACATACCGACAACATCGCGAGGTCATCGCCTTGGCCTTTTCCGAGCCCAAGCACCTTCCTTCAAGAACAGCAAATAACGCGAAATGTGCGTACTCTGGTGCTCGACCCTCCTTCTCCTTTCTTCATACCTCATACCTACATCCATTACCTAATAGGGCTACTAAAACACGCGGCCCACACTGTCCTGCGACTCAAGGCCAGACTGTATTTACGCCGTGGCATACTTGCTCCAAATAAGGAAGACGATTCGCAGTGTCTGCGTAGCAGGCATTACTTCTTGGTGGTGTCTAAAACCTATTATTGGGGGGAGTGTGCTTCTTTGTCTAGGCGAAACACTGGCTTTTGACATTTCAACAAATTCCCCTCATCATTTCAATCATGGTCGGTAAATGAATGATGATGCCTGCGATTGTTATGATCACATCTGAGCTGCTATATTCTCCCTTGTCCTGAGGCGATCCGTGTCATCGCCTGGCCAGTGGCCACATATGAACGATGTCAAAATCCTTCTGGGCCGGATTCATCCAGACCACTGCAAAGAACATAATTTTGTACCCAGCATCATGCCTGGACCTCACGAGTAACCAAGTATTATTATACTGCATCACTTCCGATCTGTCATATGTAACATTCATCGACGGAAATCATAACTCCACAGCGGTTTGCATCTACTACACATTCAATCCAGAACGACATTCAAAGCCTATGTGATTGTTCCTACTGTGTATCTATATCTCAGCATCTCGATCAGTCCGTGCCTCGCCCTGCTATTTTTGACTATATGTATACACTGACGGGACGTAGCCTGCTCTGCAAGCTGACGAGCGTGGACATGGATGGACGACGTGACTCGATTGCTGCAAATTCCTCGACATTGGTATCTGATTTCTACGGAGGGATCCGTACACCAACCGGGGCATGTCCGAGCTTTTTATAACACTGGTTTAGCTGCTGTTCTTAGCAGGATTTCCACCCTTGTTTCCCTTTCTCTTTAACGTCATGGACACTTGCAGTTTCCGCGCGTTAGTAGCCAGCTTAACCTCTCCGCATTAAGTACCTGATTTCGCCCCACCAGATATATGCTTGTGATGCTTGGGCCACTCGTAAGTGCAAAGCATCTGTGCATAGTACACAGTCTTACATATCAAGTTTATTGGCATCCTATTGGACTATGGCAAGTAACTAATTTTCCGGCCGTGAGGTTTATTAACTGACTTAACAACGGTATTCTTATAGTATTGCTGGGGCTACTTATAGCCCAGGTGTACTTCTACTGTCTTTCGTTCTGGCGGGATACGTTACTTCTCAAAGGGCTAGGTTCGTTAATACATCCACCTCCTCCCGATTCAATACGAGTAATTCGGCACTCAGTTTTTAGCGTCTTGGCTATTGATATCTTGCAAAACACGTTTTTGAGCCATTTCCTATGGTATGGTATTCTATCGGATACTTCTTTCTTTCTCATGCTAATACATAATCTGCTAGGACTATTTTTGTTTCGGGATGGGGAGATATACCTCAGCTCTATGCTCCTGTTTGGAGCCTTGGCACCGTCCCCCTTCTGGCAGGGATCAGTGAGATCTAGACCGTTCTCCCTAATCGTGATTTTGTAGCTGCTTTTCTGGTCCAATCTTTCTTCGCGTGGCGAATGTGCGTTTTAAGTCCGGGGTCTTGGATTAAGAACTTGTTAGTTCCCGTAATTACCAGTGAGCCTTTACAACAAGGACAATCCCATTTCCTACATTGACGCGTAACCGTGCAGGCGGGCCTGGCTTCTTGTATCCTATCATTCATTTATGGCATCAATGTACGATCCCCTCGTCCTAGACACTTCTACCACTATTGATATTGAGATTTAGCTTCATACGCTTTACGTCGTGGAAGCTGGTCAAATCACCACTCGCAAAAGTATTTCTCTAACTGTATTTTCTTCTATTCAATTACCTCTCCTTTGAATGCTGACTGTTGAAGATGGTTATCAAGGTATGGCTCTCAACTACCCTTTTTTGTAATATCTTAATCACAGGGTCGCAAGTGATGCTGGTATGTGCTGCTTAATCGCCTACGTTTATATACTGATTGTGGGCACAGCTGTGGAGGAACAAACAGACACGTTTTAGACACGTCAATTACGCCCTTCATCGCTCTATTTTTCTGGTAATAGAAACTGGTATTCCCGCATTGCTCAACGCTATTGCACAACTTGCATTACTTTTTGGGTTCAAGATGCAGAACCCAATTCTCGCCGCGTTGTAAGTTTTATACCTAGTTCACCTATGTCTGTGGCTTATAGCTGACACGCTTTACAGCATCATGTTTAGTGGGAAAATATATTCCAACTCCCTGCTCGCGTCACTCAACTTTCGAGACCATCCGAATAAGAATGATCACCTATCCAATACGGAGCGTTGGGAGGCAGATGCGTTAAATTTCCACTCAGGATCTTCCCTACGGAGGAGGCGGGACGGCGACGTGCGAACACAAAGTACGCTGATCTCGCAAACAAACTTGAGGGATTTGATTGATTGATTTTCCTTTATCAGCGACATCGGAGACGAGTGAGGTCAGCAGGTGATCCATGAAGGAGCAGCTCGACCATTAATATCAGGTTATTCATATAAATACGTGCATGCAGTTGTTAAATATACTCGTTTCTAGTAAATCAAATCAAACTCGTACGGACGTGCAGCTGCGTATCGACTAGTGGCTGTCTACACGCTTTTATGGAGATTAGGATTGAAATAAACCAACACTTCAATACTTACTGCCGCAGTCATGAACAGTTTCGACATTCTATGGAAGAAGCCTCGATTATCGGGCCAACG